>LUCH01003649.1:50275-61654 GCA_013368495.1 Paragonimus heterotremus | reverse complement strand
GTTCTACAAAACCGAAGATTATTTAAAAGGGAAGGATGTGATGGGGTGCAGCCAATCATGTAAGCCACATCTGCACTGGCCAATCAGATCGTCCGACATTGACCTATATCTATAGTATCCATAACAGACTAGTTGAGAGATTGCCTGTGGTGTAGTGAATACACATCTTGCTCTGAACCTGACTTGTTCTACAACCTGCACTCCTAGAAAAAATGACCTTCCCCTTCTCTAGATTACTCCCCTCTTTAACGTTTACTCGGCGTCCAAAGCCTTAACCATGTAACCTGGCCCATACAGCAGATATTCACATTATTTTACCGATTTTCGCTCACTGCTCCAATTTGCAAGGTCTCGCTTTTGGTACCATTCCGCACAACGTTTAAGTTATTCGAAGATGCCACATGCTTTTGTTTGTGACCGATTTGATTATGACTGATCTAGTGTTAGCTCGCCCTGCATTTCCCTCTTGTATTCCCACCAGCTGCTTTGGTGCATCCAATCATTACTAGAACTAAATGGTTTACTTTCAAATCCGCCATATGCATCCAGTTCGATGCGTGTTTGGGTGACTTTCCAGGACAGATGTTGAAACACTGGGTGAAAAAGAGCTGTATGCGCTTCTGAGTTCATTAGTCTACCGATGCTATACAACAACAGTAAAACCAGAATATATCGGTCAACCTCGATGACGATAAGACACCAGGGCATGCTGTAGTTCATTCTTTTAAGCTGCCTTGTGTGTGAGCAGAATATGGACTTGCTTAATATTACTAAAACTACTTAGTCAAATGTGCGGGATATGCTCAGATGCCTAGCCGAAAGAACTCCTCTTTCATTTAAGCTCAAGTGATAAATCTGTCCATTAAGCACTGCGTCAAAATAACATGAAATAAACAGAATTGTTGTTCCTGGTACAGCTGTACGAAAAAGCCCATATGAGGATAATCTGCTATTTAACACGCATAGTATGGGTCCAGTAGCACACTTGTTCGCAAGGCATTGAACCTTGTTATGGTTCTGTTGCAGGGGTTTAGACAGTGTACCTCGGGACATTCATGATTAACCTTTCTCGCAAAGTGTTAACCTGCGCACAAAGAAATAATATGTTGTCTTCCATCACTGTGGTAATGAAACTCATGGGACTATAAGCAAGTAATCGACCGGGTCGAGCCTAATGTTAATCTCAGGGCGGTGGACAGAGACCCAGCAGTTGTTGAGTCAGTTAAGACTTCATTGTGTTTCGTGGTACAGGCGCCCTTACATGTGGTTAAGGAATATGAAATAGGCAGATGCCAATCATCCTGCGTTATCCTGGTGCTTGAGAAAAGGAGGATTCGCCTGTTTGACAGTTGTCGGACCAACGGCAACAAGGTAATGAGAACACTCTCGATTGGTTTTAGTCATGTCATTCCGGTCGACGAACGTTGTGACCGTGACGTGGTATAATTTTCTAACTCGTTTACACTCCGTAACCTGCAGCCGCCACAGTTACAACAGCGATCACAATTTCCGACCCTCTTCAATTTGGTTATTTAAGGTGGATTTCACAGGTAGATCGTTATGGCCTCAGTTAAATAAAGTAAGCGATTACTGCTAATTCTGTGAATGGTTCTGCTCCCCTAGAACTGGTATTCGAATGTCAATTGCCATTCCTGCTGTTCTGGATGCGCATTTTCAGTTTCCGGGGCATAACTGATGAGACGTTCAACTCACAGCAACATAAGTTCGCTTGCTCGACTACGAAACCGTAGTTCTGACTTGTCCAGATAAGCTACTTGGTAACTGCGTTAGTAAATATGGGTTGAGTTAGTTGCAGAGGCTGTGCCTCTTACGCGGGTGAAATCGTATTTGACTTGTACCATTCGAACTAATAGAAATAAGTGTGTAGTGCTTACGGCTGACGGCCGACATAGATCTCTAGTTAACCTGTGTCCACGACTTTGTTGTTCACAACAAGGCGGTGTTGTGTGCACGCGTTCCTAACTTTCTTTCTTTTTAACATTTAGTGTCTTAATAGATAATGTGTGTCACTGTAGTATGACCATATGAAATACGGCGAAACGCCTCAGACAGTAAATAGGGCAGCATCCTATTCTGGTTCTCCTCCTCCAAAGTATGTTTACCCGGCCTAAATGAATATTTGGGATGCACCTCATTAAAGCCACAGCACCGAACAAATCGTTGAACATACAGGCAACATTCGTTCGGCGTAGGCGTTTGTCGACCTTCAAACATTTTAACGAAGTTTGCCTTAAAGGTTATCAACAATCCGTCCACTGAATCAATTATTTGCGAAATACGCCTCAAAATAGGTCGGATGTTAATGAAATCGTTTAAACTGTGGGCATGCATACATTAACGCTGCTTGGAAATTGTGAAAAATCCATGTAGATTGTATTCACGAAACCTGTTATATCGAAGAACTTGCAACAGCACTCAACAAGATGACGAGCAATTCGTTTCCCTCAACAAGACTTCTTTTCAGCTGACGAACTCACTCAATTAAAAGCTCAAATGCTTACAAAGAATTCACAAATGATAGTAGCTGCCACGTTTTCATAAATTTTTCAGTCAGCTTTTTTTTTTAAAGAAGCACCATACTCAAGTTTCACTCTTGTTAATCGTCACTAATAGTAGGTATTCTTACCAAGGCCGGCATGTGAACACCGGTCATACCTTCATGAGTCCGTCATGTTGACTACTGCATCGTTGACCTGACATGGTTTTCTTTCATACCAACCAGAAATCCTCTGCAACTTATTTGTGGTAAAAATATTCTTCAGTATTTTGAGGATTTCTGTGATTTCTGTTTGGAGAGAAATCCTGGTCGAGGGGTCGTCGATCGGAGTTAACAGGATAGTTACTGTTTATCCTCTCGAGAGTATCGGGCAATCAAAACATTACTCACAAGCGAAAGTGGTGCAGCGTTCACTTGTGATAATTCGGTCGTGCCTAATGTGAGGTCACCGACGCAGTGGTCAACTTCGTTTCCCCATCAAAGCGTGGCCTGAGTTCCAGTTCTAGGATATGCATTACGAATGAGTTATTACAAAAGTGAAGTTCAACTATGCACTACATTTTCAAAGAGACTGGAAGCACCTGATTCGCACTGGTCAAAATTCTTTTATTATTTGCAAGTTTGAAAAGAATTCATTCAATTAAAGTCCGGTAAAGCATGCGGAACTGGTGACTTACAACCAGCTGGCCTCACGAAATGTGCGGAATTTTCATGACAACCAATAGCTGCGTTGGTCGCTTCCGTTAGAGCCCGCAATCGACTAAATTTCGCATGACAATTGTCGAGTATATTTCCGTGACCAGACCATAATCCGTGCAGTGATCGGAGGTGAATGTACTTGAACGACGATAAGTGATCAATCGGTTATGTCTGATGTGAGGTCAGTTGAGTAAAGTTTGAATAGCAATACCCACGAGAAAGTGAGCTAGAGATAAATCCAAGTCCAGACAAAAATTGTATACACCACTGTACAGCTTGAACAAGAAAAAAACCCTAGCCGATTGTTTCTCTTACAAAAGAGCTGGCTGAACAGTCAGCGTGAGTTGGAAACCTGCAAACATGCGTCAGTAATATACAATTTGAAATAACTTGAAGTATTGCGATATTAAATGCAAAGAAATTCCCAATACTGGAGTGAGTGATTAAACTTAATGAAATAAATAATGAGTCATACCTCCAGCTGATTTGCAGCAACAGAAGAGTTGGCAGGTCATGGTAGCCGAGGGTGTGGACAGAATAGTTCTGTAGAGAGGACGAGCGATTGCACTATTCAGTAGTGAGGCATGGATCTTGATCTTGAAGTAACCATAGGAAAATTTAAGAGGAAACAATGTAGAACAGCTTGGCGTAAAATGGTTCTCGTTACGTATAGGAATAAGACATTGGGGACCGCTGCTGCCGTGACTGTTGGTCTGTTGAAACGCATAATACATGTATTGATTTTTGGGATACACAACCCTTGCCCTATCCGCGTTCTTGGACCACAACGCTTCGATGCCAGTGTTGCATTAACCAAAATGATTGTCATGTGAGCAAATTTACTGAGGTTTACCTAACAGCTTTCTCAAAATTACGCTTTTCTGAGTAATTCCATAAAAATCTTGATTTGCGCCCATGCGCATCTGCTTTCTGTTAAGATACAAGATTTTTCATTGCTTAATAAAGCATCCGTTAGAATTTCTACGTTACAATCCCGAACATGACGGCAAGAACGTGACTGGTCCAATTAGCCCACAATGTTAGCTCGGCTTCATTAAGACACTTCGCACTGGTTAGTAGGACCGGGGAAATGGTGCGGGTTATTCCGGATGTGTCAACGGCTTTGTACAATCAGAACGGAGTTAACTGTTACATTTGTGAACATATCACCCGACCCTGTTTCTACTGATCCATCAAGATACATACCGCATTACTTCCTTTAACTGGTAAATCGTTGCGAACGATTAATGGTGGCTGTGGATCTCACGTCCAATAGGAGTGAACTTTAAGATCGTGTTAGACTTCGAAGCGTAATGTACGAAACAATTTATGAAAAAACTTTTACTTGTCTAAGCGTGGTCAAGTAACTTCCAATAACTTGCCGGTAACTTCGCATGGATTGCATCAGTTACGCAACTTACCAATGCGAAGCTCACTAAATAACATTAACTACCCTTTTGGGTTAGTTGGGTCATTCGCGTTCCTGCCGTGGAATTTCTAAAGCTTACTTAACATGTGACATAAATCTTGTGCCTCAAAAAGAAACAGCTCTGTAAAAAGTGCAGTGCTTCCTTATGAAACACGTAGACTGAACAGTGTGTCTGAATACCAAAACTGCTATCAGATAAAGGTGGCCATCAGTTTGTATTTCTACACCCTTAGTTGTACATCAGGTTACGAGTTTTTGCGCGCACGTACTCGTTCTTATACCCATTCTGATGTTTCTAACTGAGTTTGATGTCGGCGCGAGCTCCGTCTTCTTATCGTTAACCTATCTATGGAACCAAATCGTGAGTTTTCCTCACTTTGCGGCCGTTCTACTTTGCTCATTGTTGTTGTCTGACTCAACTTCACATGCGTAATTCTTTTTTTTACTGAAGGTGGTAGTATTCGGCGGGATGAAAGTTCCTCTTTCAGGCTGCCTAAAACGTACGAATTACCTGACCTGACTTCATGCACAGACTGGACGCACAGATTGAGAATAACCAGCCGATAGTTTGGTCACTAAAGTTCTCTCCATCACACTGTTGTCTGTGAGCTGCTGTTTTTACTGTGTGTAAAATGCCGTGGATGATGGTCTGTACTGCCACTCAGTTATCCGTTAAACCTCAGTTTAAAAATGTATTTCATCTGCTGTTTTATAAAAGTCGATTTCCTCATTTCTCTTCCAATAAAATTAGTTCACACACCACCAGCTACAGAAAGAAAAGCACAATGATTCCAAAGGTTCAAGCATTTATTCAATATCTTCTACATAGTTAAATAGACGGCTCATGCGATCGGGATTTAACGCAAAGCAAACTGGATTGGTTGGGAAAGGCGATAGAGAACTGTTGCTATTTCAATGAAGTAGGATGTAAATAATCGGCGCAACAGGAGGAGAAGAATAAGAAGAACAAGCAGGTCATGAATTGAACGAAAATTAAGGTTCGAGGTAGAACAGAAAATTCCGACGGTGAAGTCAGGATTTGGGCTGTTTCATTCATTCTAAATAAGATGGAGGGGTTAACAAAATAAAAACGATTACGTGGACCAGAAGCTAATGGGGCTTGGTCACGGGCTGTCTATGGCTCAGTATCTGGTCTCCTCGTTAAAACGTTGGATTGATTTCCAACCAGTGAGGTGAGTTAAGCCATACATCATTTAACGATGTGTTCGGGTAACAGAAAACAGCCAATCACAAAGAGACCGTCGTGATGCGGTTCGTGGAGAATGAGATTGTCGCATCTTGCGACAATCAGAGAATAAAGCGAAGGGTCAAGAAATCATAACTTATTGAAATAAACGAAAACAAAAGCTTCAGCTGGAGGAGCTGAAGAGACAGACATGACACGATTGCTGAAATAGACCAGAACGAAAGTTTTGGGTGTATGCGTTCCAGATTTCTCGTGTATGTATGTGTGTATGTGGGAAGAGGCGAAGCAAAGGTTTGGTTGGAAGTAGCGTAGTCCAACAAACAACTCGGGACATGTTGAACTTCCATAGATTTGCGCTGCACGCTACAGTTCAATTGTAAACTCCGCACTCACTTCATCATGCATCAGCTCACTTTGAGCCTGGTGAGCTGGAGCCATCACCTGGGAGAAAATAAGATGAATGAAATGACCGTGGAGAAAATAAAATATGACGAATCGTTTAAAATCGCGTTAGTAAAATGAACATGCGCTCACCAGATTAATTTCACACAAATGTCAGTTAATGAGGAGAGTTGTGCGAGCATGGGACGATTCACACAGCATTAGCGACCTATTTTTCTACCAATCATGTACCGGAGGCAGACTGTGGAAAATATTCCCTCATTTCAGATTCTAACCAAGTATGAGCAGAAACTTAGAGATTGTAGACAGTTCCTGTTGTACTCTTGCCTGACTGAGACTAGAATAAACTTATAAAAAGTGTTTGCTTCCTAAGTTTCAGTGCAGCGACATTTGTAAAACGGCCTTGTTGAGAAGTCGAATCACATCGTGTCCGTTGTCAAATTATTCTAGACGTTTGTACAACATGCAAATTTCCGTTTCATTATACGATGCTCCACAAATAAGTATACGTCACTGCAACAGATCACAGCAGTGAATCTCTGAGTGATGTTCAAAACCCAAGTATGCGTTCCAACACTTACTGATTTAAAGTTTATATCTCACTGTGCGACTGTAATCGTATCCACATCAAGTTGTTGAGTCTTCCAAAAAGTTCCAGGATTTTATTCTGCATAATCTAAGGCTTCCCTCCCGGTAATTAGCTGATTGTCCCAAATTTCGACAGGATGTACACCATCGTTACAAATCGAAACTAACTCGCTTGGGTTCTCTTCACGAACGCATCAGATGCTCTAATGACGATCAGCCGACATATCACATATCAAAGAGTGTCGATTTTTCTCCACTCATCATACTGTACATCGTCAGTGAACTATTCATCACATTTCCATCTGTGCAGTACAGTTACTGTCTCGTAACTTTATTTTTAAGCAAATGGCACTGAATGATATTTCACTATATGACAGATCGTAGTCATCAACTTTAACCCCGAAATTGTCATTTTCAAATTATTTCCCGTTGATTTCCGTGAACACACACCATCAATTCTGTTCACAAAGGTGAACTGTATACATACCATGTCTTACATCATGAGCTATCGAGCATGGCACACTAGTGTTCCCTCACACGCGCCAATATGCTCACAATCTTGACAAATTTGTTTGTCCCGCCAAGACAATACTTACAGTTGAATGAACGTTAGAACACCTTGGACAAACATTTTACGATTGCTGGACTGTAATCTAAGCAGGTGGTCGATTGTCTATTCCATTTTCACTGATTAAAATTGATAACTAGTTAGAGAAGGATGGCCGCAGACTAAGATGTAGTGGCTTCAGATTATCAGCCTATCAGAAGAGACCAACTGACGATAGGAAAACTAGCAGGTGATTATTATACGTAGAATTTAGTAAAATTAAAACATTATAGCTGGACTAAAGGGATGTGTTATATTTTTGGAGAGGATCCATCTCTGAAAAACTGGGCTTCTGTGGAATCCGAACTAGGGAGAAAAATCACATGCCACTAAACAGCACATACTAGACTAACGGAATTATGCAGTCAACTCTAGAGATGATAAAGCATCCACTTGATTTCAGTTGCTAATTCATGTTACTGCGTTACATGAAAACCACCAAACAGTGCAGAGGAGAAACTATCTAAGCGGGTTTCCTCAGGCAAAATGCTACCAAATTCACTGCTGAACACGAAAATCATATTATTGATGGGCAATGTTCCACACCGACTGATCTGCGTAGGATGTATAAGGTTGTGCTTTATCTTATAGATGAATGTACGGCCACATTTATACAATAGATATAACACGAAATCAATATTCGGTTTGTGCGTCCTATCGTTTTAGAAATCACTGAGATGTGGCTGTTCATCACGGAAACTGTAAGGAGTAATCACGACCACCCTGTGTACAGACGCTTGAGTTAACACTGGTTTGAATACCTAGCAACGACACGTCTGAATACATGAATGCAGCGGGTGAAAAGATTGACAGAATGGAATGTAAGAAGCAATACCAGAAGCTGTCGATTATTTCATGAAAAAAAAGGAATCCAACTCGACAGTTACATGGATTTCACTGAGCGTAGACACACCGTTGCTTGACCTGCTTATAAGCTTATGGTTTTCAACAAGTAAATAACTGAGTATAACGAGGAAAACATGTCACCAACCAGAAATTGCAACTTCATAAAACTGACAGAACGTTCCGTATGTTACATTGTTAATCAGTTTCCAACCAGTGGTTGAATAATCCAAAGGAGCTGTGAACAAAATATATGGATTTCCCAACTTCTTGACCGGTTGGCAAATAGCCTACTCGTCGAAATATTGCGAAACCTGTTATTTGTCGTCATGCTTTAACCAAGAATATAAAATGCTCAAATAAATTTCTCCATATACAGAATTAACTAAAAGTTCAGACCAAAGTTGGGAAAGCCCGGAGTCTGACAATTAGTTCATTTATGTTAATGAGCCAATTTAGGTTAGATTAATTGACTCACATCGACGTGTGCAGGACGCCTATGCAAAACGTATCACGTGACCAGTAGATAGAGGAATGTTTTTGTGGTTTAGCTCAGCTCAGTCTCAGTTTCTTCCTGTAAAAGTCCTATAGCGGGAAGACGTTAGTTTCTGGCTCACAAAGCCAGCCGCAAACATGTGCTGTTACAGTTTACCACTCACATTTATTTTGGGTCACTTTCAATCTGTTAGTGTTGAGCCATCCTTAAGGTTGTGAATCTGGGGACATGTCGGGCTTAACTAGAATTGACGTGTGTTTTTCGCCGACTAGATGCTTGCTGAGTAGATTCTTTATTGTCGTTGTTCTTGACAAGTGCAGTTCCCCGAACGTAAACCCGACTCCACATAGTATAATGTCTTTTCAACGAAGCGAACTTCAACTAGCTGAGGTGTGATTCCGCGCTCATCCATATTCCCCATTGCATTACCATAACCCCGGCTTCTCGTCACCAATAACCAGCTTACAGGTCCACTTACCACTGTTTGAATTGTCCTTTTCGCACACGTTTCGGTTTTACTTTTGTCGTACAAACTACTTCAAAATAGCTGAAAAGAAACTTTATTTTCGAATTGCTATCTACATCCTTTTATATTTACTGATTTATAGGGAAGACAGTGGCTGAAACTGATTTTACGCTGGTCACATGCTGGCTTGGCTCGCTAAAAGAGCTTCGACGTTTTGCTGACATTGTTGCACAGTGTGTGAGGTGGACATTGTACGGTAATATATATTCAGTATACCTTATACTATTGTGGACAAACCTACGGAAGTACACGTATGCACAGGTGACGAATCATGGGTTGTTGCTTGATTGTGTATATGTGCATCAGATTGTAGTGGAGTAGGCACATCTCTTGTCCCTGCACTATGACACGCTCGGACGGTACAAGCGACTTTCAAGTCGCCGCGGACTGTTTCTGTAAGTACTGCAGTTCGCTCCGATCACGATCAGTAAATATTAGCCCACAAGTTCGACTTCAGATACACGAATAGCGCACACAGTAGTTCACTGGGCAATACAGCGCAGTGGTCCTGTTCCCGAAACAAATGAAATATAACCCAGTTAATTATCGCGACAGACTCAACCAACAGAATGATTAAGGCTTAACAAAGTTAAGTGATGCTAAAGTATGAAATTCAGCTTCAAACCTGTAAAGTAGCAGTCCATAGTAGAAAAGGTCGCTTGCTAACGTTTGTCTTATTTCTCCTTATGGGAAGCTTTCAACCTGAACGGACCGGACGTTTGTAAACAGGTCGATCCGTGTTGGAAACTGCCAGTTTGAGGGAGTATTACGTCACCATTTTTTCGACTGGTCGTACAGAGTACAAGTGTCTTCAAAATACCATTGGGCACCAGCAGTCCTTGCACTTAGGACGAAATCTGTACATAAAACACTCTGCAGCTAGCTCAGCCAACAATAGAAAAAGCAGCACCTACCACACACTCTTCAAATTAACGGAGGACTTATCAGTGTAACTTGTCGTGGATAGCCGCTGCCCAAGTCAATGAATCAGTTACAAGAGGTCGGATAAGAGAGTTCACAGTAAGAACTAAGCGTGACCTAGTGGATCGTGTGTTCGAATAGTGCGCTGTGTATGAGACTTACACAAGTGAACAGAATGTTGTGTCGCAACGAGTAAGTGTAGGCTACTGTGTATAAAATCTCACCTTCAAAATCTCTCACCTTAGAAGTATCCGAACAAAGGGAGTGTAAAATGGAAACGGGGCGTGCAGTCACTGAGAATATTAGCAACCAACCAAAGTAGTCAACCAAATTCACCGGTGCACTGCAGGTATAAATGCGCGCGCATGCCAACAAAAGAATAATATCAAAAGTCAAAAGTGACACCATTTAAAACAAGGTATATTGGCGGTTAGTGAAAAAACTAATGCACGCGGACTAACCGATTTGCGACCCACCAAACTTAATCATTGTTATCAGTAAAACAAACACCAAACTACCCACTGCGCAACACCACGCGACACAACAGATAAACTCACAATCCAGGTATTTCTGAACTTTGCTATATGTAGATGGGGTACAACATGAGAATCACAGATGAGATACCGAATTGTGGAACGGATGAAAATGATCAAAATTTAAAACAGTTCCTTCCCTTCAAACGTTTGAACAACACCGTTAGAACATAAAAACCGGTAGGTGCAAGCATTTCGTACTGACTCATCAGTACCAAATTTACAATAACATGAAACGGTTTTTTTATATCGAACAGTTAGAGGTGGGTAGGATGGATAGTTGGTTGATGGGTTAGAAAAGGTCATTAAGTCCAGGGCAGGGTCAAGTTCACGAACAATTGTTTCTGAACACACAGTCGATTGACTGCGACAGCTTCAGCAAACCGCAATAATAATAATAATAATAATAATAATAATAATAATAATAATAATAATAGAGATTATGAATGCACAAGCCAGGTCGATGACGTGACCAGTAGTCAGGACGTGTCTTGCGATTGTGGACACTGGTTGTTTGTGTGTTTCAACAACATTGCTGTTCTTCGGTAATACTGGGTTCTGCACCCATTTAGGCAAATATTCCTTCATCCTGGAAATCAAACACCTCTCG
>LUCH01003649.1:0-49566 GCA_013368495.1 Paragonimus heterotremus | reverse complement strand
CGAGAGGTGTTTGATTTCCAGGATGAAGGAATATTTGCCTAAATGGGTGCAGAACCCAGTATTACCGAAGAACAGCAATGTTGTTGAAACACACAAACAACCAGTGTCCACAATCGCAAGACACGTCCTGACTACTGGTCACGTCATCGACCTGGCTTGTGCATTCATAATCTCTATTATTATTATTATTATTATTATTATTATTATTATTATTATTATTATTGCGGTTTGCTGAAGCTGTCGCAGTCAATCGACTGTGTGTTCAGAAACAATTGTTCGTGAACTTGACCCTGCCCTGGACTTAATGACCTTTTCTAACCCATCAACCAACTATCCATCCTACCCACCTCTAACTGTTCGATATAAAAAAACCGTTTCATGTTATTGTAAATTTGGTACTGATGAGTCAGTACGAAATGCTTGCACCTACCGGTTTTTATGTTCTAACAGTGTTGTTCGAAAATGATCAAGTAAAACTGAGTTCCTTCAGGACCATGCAGTTGTATGGAATATACGACACATCCTGGAAGAAACCAACTGCTGACTAAATGTATGAAACCCAGACGCCGCTGCTTAGTGACGAATACATGCAACTCTGAACATACACATACCAACGTTCGGACCAGACACAAGGAAAACATTGAAAAATTGGCACGTACGATCGTAAATGACAGCAGCATGACAGTCAAGAAAATTGGGATTTCCTTAGGACGTCTGTAACGAACTTCAGATGGCGGCGTTCTCAGCAGTAAGGTGTCTTGATAATGTAAAGTTGTGTTAGGTCACTATGTTATTTTGTTCATGATAAGTCATTGTAATGGAGTAATAAACTTCTGCTTCTCCAAATTCCATTCATCGGGATTATAAATCTTCTGGAATCGAAACGCCTAGGATAGAAAGTGTCAAAACTTTGAACTGTCAGAAGACTGAATTTCCAGGGGGATGAACCACTAGGATTTGATTGTCAGAGCATTGCCGTTGGCTTCCTAATCAGTACCAATTATCTTACTATCCTCATTACAGTCGTTATCGGAACCCAGGTAGGAATAACCTTCAGAGAGTCTCTGCTAACTGCTGAACGCAGTAGTCTGGTTTCGCAGGCCCTACTGCCTGGGACAAATCAACCATATCCACCGCGCTTATGTGGGATTAAGTTGGAAGCAACCGTTAAATGGTTAGGGCATGGCGTGGAGTCCGGATGAGAGTTATGAATACAAACCTTGTCTTAGCAGAATGTACCCGGGCTCTTCGCTAAAACCCAAAAAACAACAACCACCTCTGGTTAACGAAGCCTTTGACACTGTTAAAAGGCAGGCAGTTACATTCTTAACGTGACATGATCTGTTTTATAAACCTATTTTCTTGACTGACAAAAGAAATCCATTATTCTGTGGTTTTCTGATGTTTCTCTCTTGTTTGCACACTATATCTGTTATGACACTATTACCCGATACTCGTAAGTGATTACTAGGTCAAGTGTACAGCTACATGTGGATTTTTAAAGCAAATATTAGGGATTCATTTCAAATTGAGGTTCAATCCGCTGACTTACATTTCTCCATTAAATGCGCTTAAATAAAAACGAAACCGACTGTAGGCAGTGTATGAACTTAATCAAAAAGGTTCCTATCCAAGTAAGTGCAGCCAGAAAAAAAACATTCTATGAATATAGTGTTTTACATACGTAGATGTATACCGACATGTGTATTTCTAAGGTTATCGCCGATATCCTGTTGTTCGACCTTTCTACGCAACTTTCTCAGGTTACGGAGCTACTGGTAGGGCAGCCGTTATATGTAAAACCTGAGTTGAGAACCGAAACGGTAAAATCGTGCCTTTAGTATGAACACTGTATGGAAATCACATAACATTTCAATCTTGCCTCAGGTGATTGATATTCCGCTGTTACATCAAGGTGAACAGGACGTGGGCTAAAGACGACTGTTCCCAGAGTCTTTGAAAATGTTCCGTTCCACAAAGACCTCGTGTCACCTGATCGAATGATTTATAGTCCAAATGATGTTCATCAAATGTTCACTGCGACTTTGTTAGCTGACCAATTCGGTAGTGTAAACGAACCACCTGCAGCCAGATTGAACTGATCTGCTTCAGTTGATGGAAAACTATATAGTTGCACGACGGCACATGATTAAATAGCCCTCATTTTACAGCATCTACTGGTCATTGTGTAACACCCGACCCCCGTCCCTACTTCGTAATGTCACCCTGATTCACTCACTTTATGCAAATCAATAAAGACTTGGTTAGCCGCAGAAAACTAATCATCGACAACATAAATCAACTTCAACTGTGTTACTGTTAAACTCATACTAAGAGTTAAGCTTACAGACAAGTTGTCTGCCGAAGCTTGTGTGCTGTTGATTACACCTATGAGTATATCGATCGGATTATTAGGCATCCGCCTAAAAGTACTATAGATTATCATTCTGCAAGAAGTAAAACCAATGCAGTCAAGTAAATCACTAGCGTAGTTGTGTCACACTGAAATGTCAAGGCATTTCGGTTTTTCCTATGAGGCTGCGGTATGTACATTCAAATTAGTCAAGCATCAACGTTTGGCAATGACTGAATCAATCGCTTCCAAATAATGCAGTTCAATCTTCTGTTCACATACAAAGTTGGTCTAAATATCACAACTTCCATGGCGTCGAGTAGTTTAAACTTCACTCGCATCCTGTGATCAGAGCAGTGAGTAATTACCGTGATTTTGGTTTTAGTCAACTGGCAATACTGGTTCACTCCTACTTTCTTTTAGTCATACTGGAACGTAGGTCGAATTAGGAAAAAGCTATATTTCACATGTGTTTTATGACTAACTGAGAATTTTTTTGAACACGCACGAAAATGGGCAAGTGCTCCTCTAGTAACTGACTTTCCTTTCACTGTACGCTATATCGCATGATACAGTATACATATGTGCATACATACCTAACACATGAAGCTTACTCTGAGTTTGTACATCACTTAAGTAGGAAACATTTTAACTTGATTACTCAAATTTCTCTCGACAAGTTTATTCATTTTAATAAGACAATGTTTGATGATGCAACCCATCCAGATGTTTTTGTGAAAAATGAACAGGGGATTCCAGTTGAACATATTAAAGAATGTGTCACTATTTAGAAAAAGAACACAGTTTGATTTGAAACCTGTGGAAGTTCAACTTAAATGAAATTATTCTGAGAACTAAAGATGCACATTACATTAAGGTGATCATCACGTTTATGAATGTGTAGCAATGGACCAGCCCAATAGTATTTAGATGCGGCGATGAGTTCATTGACCAAACCTCAATGAACAATATGCGGACATGGATTCGATGATGGCTGACTTACCTGGTTGGCCATGCCAGCATTCATCATTGGCTGCATCGGTGGAGGAGGTGGAGGTGGCGGTGGCGGTGGTGGGGGTGCAGGTACCACCGCCGCTGGTGCCGGAGCTGGAGGGGGTTTGGGTGGTGCTTGCATCTGTGGTACTGGTCGTATCTGTTTAGATCGAACAAGTAACTGAGTGTCAATGCAGTCTACTGATTGAATTTCAGTAGTGTTACGAATTCTTTATATGTACCACTGAAATCGTTAATCACCGTGTTCTGTAGTCATGTAAGTAGCACGTCGTATGCAGGGGTCATCTGACGTCTCTGGAGTTTTGATCATGTCATAACGGCTGGAAAAGAGCTTAAGTAAGACTTTATCCAAGCTACTAGTTTGACCACATTCACCGGTATTTTGCTTAGACTGAAATCCAGCAGTTAAATACACGAAGAAGCGACCTTGAAATAACAGGGATTATTGTAGTCGTTTATACCAATCTGTTCTGATCGGATTAGTACAAGTTGATCAGACACAAATACAGAATGTACATATATTTTGTCATACTTGTTTGAATGATTCGGTTATTACCTACTTGTGCAAGAGTAATCGATTTAATTTTCATTTACAGTTATCACAGTTGTACTGTTACTATCATATTGCTAAGAAATCGCATATTTATGGTGCCGCACTAATACGCCATATTAGAACACTATTACTAAACTGTTAGGTTGCTATTCCACTACATTTAGCAGGAGAAATAACGGTACGTTCTCAACAAACTGGCTGTCGAACGTAAGGTACTGCATGAGATTTGGCGTTGAACAAGTAAGTACCATGTCAGTCGGAATTGACGAAGATGAAAAACACATGAGTCATTCAACGGAATGTCGACTGCCCTCATGGTGGGGTCAAGCGAATCGTCTTTGATCATGTCCGTAGGCTTAGTAGTTGACCAGAGGGCAGTCTCTCCACTCTTAATTCATAAGAAATAGAGATATTGATATATAGGTTTGTAATGTCCAGCCCACCAACAGCAAGTTAGGACGTAAATATAGCTGACTGTTGTGTCCTTGGGAAGTCAGAGCTAATACTGTTCAAACTGGCAAACAACACAGTCCACAATTGTGACAGAATACCATCAAATGAGTCCTCTTTTAAATCAGGTGTTGTTGCAACAGGTAGACCAACTGAAGTGGCTCCAGAGCCTCTTGAGTGGATTCGTCCAGTGCCGTACATATTCGAATTCGGTGGTCCATGAATGCTTTACGTTTCCAAATGACCGGGATTCCTAAGTGTTGTATTCCTATTTAGGCGCATTCAACAGTAAGCCATACGGGCTTTCACAACAGTATAAAGAACATGTGAATCAGTGGAAGTACAAACGGTATGGTTGCATTTACAAGCGGGGGCGTCATTCTTATGTGCGTGGATGAATGAATCGTTGGCCGTTAAAGGCTCGACTAATCAGCACGCAGCTTGGGTCTCAGTACGAGTGTGAGGCACACAGGCGGCCCTGTTGCGTATACAACACTAAGTAAGTCATTATGTCAGATCTCTCCATAAGTTGGTTACGTCCTGAACGAGCGGCTCGGATTAATCTATTAGATGTTCTATGTTATGCTTGTGACCGCCACGACTGACCATGTATTTTGTCCTCCAACTGCTTAGTTGCAATCCGGTCGGCTCTTATGTTATTGGATGCAGCCACCAGCCCTGCTGCAAAGCGCTTCGAATTCAGCGTCAGGAGGATGAGATCATCAGCCTAGGCGAAACTGTTGACTCCGGCGTCGTGGGACTGGCAGTCATGTTGAAACCCTAACAGAACCGACACTTCGTCGATTTTCATGATAGGTTGCAGCGGAAGTATCGGTTTACTTCAGCGAACACTGTGCTAGGACCACAGCTGATGATGACGACGTTATTAGGATCTTAAGAGAAGGCAAGTTGTTTTTCTTCTAAGTAGAAAACTGCAGATAAAACGGTGTACTGAACGGTGTACTTGTTCCTTAGTAAAAGGCGCTGTTAAATTGCACCTGGCAATTTAGAATAGTTCATAAATCAACGGATATTTGGCCATTTCAATAACGTTTATTCAAACGGTAGTGTTAACAAGACTATCTTCCAAATCCAAATACATCAGAAAAGAGGTTGAAAGGACTGGAATTTACACAGTACTGTTTCTCGCCCTGAACATGAACGAACTGAATACTCCGATTATCCATTAGAAGAGTGTTCGAAATGGAGCAGCCAAAAACGAGTTCACGAATGGCCAGCAACTAGAAATTAGCTCAGCAAAACAATCCAGTGCAGACGAAGGTGAGAGCGCGTCAAACATCACCAAGAAAGAAAATTTTACTAGACAAGCAATGATAATTGTAAAAAAAGAAGAAACCGGACATTTTACACGTGCAGTCATTGGTACAGAACCCATCATGATCGTTTGTTGCACACAGCAATGACAGATAGATTCTTGCTGAATGACATTCCCGACGACATTCATGAATTTAAAAAGAAAATCATCTGTAGGTTAGGAAAACTGAGGATGAACGGCATAATTTCTGCAGAACAATGCAAGCCGTTAAAGTCAACAGACACAAGAACGCCGCATATATAAGGATTGCCCAAAACCCACAAGCCCAATGTCTCGCTTCGGCCCATTATGTCAGTGGACAACGCACCACATCACAAGTTACCATGTTGGCTAGCTTATCTGTCCGAACCGGTCAGAAGATGTTTCAGTAGATACAGTTTGGAAGGTGGCTTTAAACTTGTGAGTCGTGTAGACGGTTTAGATATTCGGAACAAACTGATGTGTTCATTCAATGTGATATCCCATTTTACTAATATTTCGTTGCACAAAGAGAGTATATAACATTTGCAGTTATATTCTAAGCAGCAATGCTCCCTTTTCTTATTTCAATGTTTGAACTAGAATCACTATTATCCCTGTGCACACATAATGTAAAATTCAACTTCCAGGCGTTTACTTTCCGGCAATTGGACGGGGTTGCATTGGACAATTCGCTGGATTCCCTCCCAGTTGATTTCTTTGTGGCTAACGTAGAATCTACATTAGGTGAAAGTTTGTCAAAGCTGTACGAACGTTACACAGACGCTATCGTGGCCATTTTTAAGAATTCAAGTGATTTGAATGCATTATTTTTGGAGGTGAATCACACACATCCAAACCAAAAGTCATTTAGAGAGAATGAAGTAAAAAACTGCCTTCCGTTCCTGAACATTCTAGTTATCCGAAGATGAGATGGCACTATAGGAAGATCTATTTACAGAATGTCTACACAAACAGGGCAGTGTATACATTTCGAAAGCTTCTATCCAGTGCAAAATAAGATAAGTCCAGTTCGAACGCTTTAACACAGAGCACGGTGGCTATGCACAAAAGACAATCTACCATAAGAATTAAGCGCACTCACAGATACGCTGCAGGCTAACGCGTACGTCTTGCACTTTATCAAAAATATAGCAGTGTCATTACCCTAAGGATGCAAGAAACAACGACACCAAAGAAGATGGTTTACTTGGAACTCCTTTTTCCAGGTGACAGCTGGTCAGCAATGACAAAAAGACGTCTAACAGCAGCTGAATTCAGAACCTACAACTGTGTGAAATTATGTATTATACAACGAACCATGGCCTTGCAAGTCTCACTGGCTACGAAAAAACAGCTAACGTCTTTCATATCCTACTGTTTGTGCGAATGTTTATGTGGTTGCAGTATGAGCTACGTAGGGGGGGACCAACATAGCTTCCTGTATCAAGAAGCATATTCCCAAGTGGCTGGGAACAACTGGAAAGGCTAGGCGCATTCCTAGAGGTCGACAGACATCACTCAGCGCCATCAGTAGCAAAACACTTAAAACAAATGACAAACAGAGTCAAGGTTTATGGCGCATTCTGTATGATTTTTCGCAGCCACCGGAAACGCATCATCCTATTCACTGAGGCTTTGGCTGTCAGATATCATAATCCCCCTGTTTGTCGGAAAACACTGCGTTGACGTTGCGGCTGCCCTGGTCGTCATCATCCCCATATGTTTGATCTTCATTTCCGTGTCTGTCTGTCTAATCCTTTAAGCCATTACTTCTGCTCTGTAGAACAGTTTCTCAACAGTTAAACTTAGTTTTATGTCCATGTGTGATCAGAATGTAAAAAGTGTTACTCCGGAGAACACCAGATGCTTTACGTCGTCTCAATCCCTTATTTAAATAGATAAGTATTTGGGATCAGCTCTCCACAAACCAACCAAACATACCTCAACTAGTTCATCGTTCTGCAGCATACCAAACAGAAGACAACAAACGTACCACATGAACTTTAATAATTTCAACGGGCACATTTCCCACGAAAATCTTCCTCGTCAGCGGTTACGTAGGCCTCGACAACAGACAGCAACGTTACATTTCGGAGACCACAAATTGATTATTTCTGAGTAACTGCATACTACTCACCAACAGTAGTGAGTAGTGTAAAGCATTACATCCTAAACAGTAGTCAGACTTACCTGGGCCGGCTGTTGCACAGGTTGGGGCACCACCGTTCTCGTCGGCGGCGGTGTCGGTGGTGGTTGACTGGAACGTCGACTAGTTCGCAGCTGAGACTGAACGCGCGCGTATAAGTTCTCTGCTTCGATGGCTTCTGACTCGGCAACACTGCGCGCCTTATACTCAGATGCTGGTATGTGGAAAGAATAGGGTAAAATATTCACATCTCTACTCCTGAAGCCAGAATTGCCGAAAAAATATAACGGGACAGCGGGTTTCCAATGGCTTTATTATTTGTTACAGCAAGACTCTCACGTCATAATTTGATACGCATAGAACATATTAAAGGCTGTTTTCTTTCAACTGCCATGAAAGGTTGTTTTGCTTTACTGCAACAGTAAAACAGGCGTTCTGCGCCCCGTCGTTAGGACTGTTAATCGTCACGTAATCAATGCTTTCGCAGTCTTTCAAGGTGGTTAAGCCATTGTTCACAAGTCTCACGACATTCACTAATGCAGCTGTGGTTACGTTAGCAGATACTTGAAAAGACGTAAATATACCACTAAAGCAAAGGATATTCTCAAGTGGCTAACCAAACTTTGCAGCAGTGAACGTAGGCTTTGGAGTGTGACAGAATACCTGTCTTATCACCCGTTTAACATTTACTGGAAGGCGGACATAGGACTGATAAGCTTGAATGAGTTCAATTTCTTTGGATAATGCTGCTCGTTTGCCACTTCGTTTAGTTATTTCGTGTCAAACATATATCTGGACAATTACGGCAGCTTAATGAATACAGTTAAAATAACCCGCTGCAGCTGTGTATTGCTGTCTATTAATATTCGCGTTACATCGCCTCACTGAGATGAAATCAGATTACTCAGTCGGATCAAGACTGATTCGACAGCGACCAGCATTTTTTTGCGATAACTATTTTAGGTTAATGCCCAGAACACTTTGCAGAAGGCATAAAAGACATGTGTGCAAAATGTAATGATCAGTACAGGTGACAGACGCAATCCCTACGCTGTTGAACCATGTAAGATAACGTTATTTTGTTCAGCTGGACAAAACTGTAGTCAAATGTCTTGTATATTCCGCTGTGTAACAGTAAAGAAATGAGTAAGCAAACTCGAATTGGTCGATGACAGAATTAAACAGTAGGGATAATACAGTAAAGCGCTTACCAAGTATTGCTATCAGGAAGGCTATTGTGCGTTCAACTGATTACAGCTCACACCATCGTTCATATCCACTATGCATGAACGAACTCGGTAACATGATTAAGCTTCGGCCATCAGGTCATTTAACACCATTACTGAAGACGCTTCATTCGAGCAGTTAGTCCATGGCTGATTTTAATTGGTGGCTGTGTAACAGTGTTTTACATTAAATCATCTCGTTTTGATGCATTGTTTAAAGTTCGTTGAATCCATATGGGGATGATGACCTAACAGAAAGTTGTCGTCACTGATTTTTAATGACTAAATAAGAATTGCCGTGAAAAGCCACCAAGTTTTTCTGTAAACCACGGGAATATACAAGAAAACTCGTGATCGAAATGATATACCTAAACAAGTATTGATAAACACATTTTAGAATGACAAAAGCAAACACATTTCACGGTGGATTTCATTTCAGTTAAGTGGGTGTCTTACTAAGTGTCGATGGACGTCCAACTGTTTCTCATATGTTATCGTGAACCTACCTCTTTCCATGCGTCGAAGATCCAGTGCCTTTGGTCTGGATCTGTTGAACGCCGAAACTAGTTCATGCGAACGATCCACCTTCTTCAACTGTGCCAGTTTTCTGAAAGGATTTTCTAGAACAGAAATACGAAACATGATTATACAGATAAAAGTGTCTGATATTTTTTGTCAAAATTCCTCTCAATGTTGACACAAAACTATGGTGGACCATTTGAATTGAACAACACGGGAGAACGTAGATAGGTTCTAGTTCCCAAAGGAATGCAGGATATCATGAAAGCTTTGGAGCAGGTTACAAATCAAGCTGTCGCGTGCTTAAACTTTCTATTAGTCCCCTTACAATCCGCATACGACATAAAACGGCTCATTGTGTAGAAGCCGACAGTTTAAAAGTATTGTGTCGTTTATTACGAAGGGAGCCAGACTGTATATCTACCTAGTTGAGTCCGCCTATCTTGACCTACCACTACTTTCTTTGGAAGGAGACGTCAGTTCTGTTGCACAGTCTTTATGAGTCATCTTAAACTTTGATGATTCTCGTTTCATGTGCCAGGTTGTGCACTTTTCAGTATCAAATGTGTGACTATGAAAGGAATTCAATCCCGTAACAGTTAGTGTCAGTAATTTCAATAGATTACGTAGTGAATAATGGTCACATCGCCAATTCGATCAGTTGATCAATTGATTACGCTTACCAGGCTCAACATGCCGTAGATCCGGTCTGAAATCCAACTGTGGTTCGATCACTAACGTTGTGTCCGCGGAGATTTCACCCAAATTGTTTCGAGCCACAACTTGAATATGTTGTTGACAAGGGTTACCAACCCGATGAAATTCCAAATAGCTGATCCCGCCATCTTGAAAGACTCGCCAGTTGCCCCCACCGCCTTGCTGATTTCGTAAATTTTCATTTAAAAGGCAAACGAACAAACAAATTCAAGATTATGTGCGAACTGAGCAGTAAGGATTACGCGACTGACTGTGTGTCAACGCAACTAAGGGGGTTATATCAAGCAACAGTTAAGCTGGAATCAAGCTCTATTTAGTGAGGCCTCTGAAGCCATTTCGCCTATGTCCATTAGATGACCGAATAGAGAAAACCATGACCATCATATCAACCACAGTGTTACTGATACATTATTTCCTGCGCTTTTCCAGTGGACTCATAAGAATGAGCCGGCGGTGCTGAAGTGTGAATTATTTAAAATTTCTGAAAACTGGTCACTCTGTAGCCAAGACGTCTTTTCAATACATAGGTTTTTGTAACCGTAGTTAGTACCTACTAAGCATACGCTATGAGTACTTTTCCTATTGAACAATGAGGTGCTGACAAATCACGGAAACCTTCTTGCTTGCAACTATCACAATTAATGCTGATGTATTGCTTGACAACCAGCTGATGGAGTGGTTCACAGCGCTCAGGCAGCAAATTATATGTGAAATTCGTTACACGCACCAAGACCTGTTGTCTTTTTGTTAGTACGCACCAGCTGAGTATCCACTAATTAGACGTTTAGGCAATCTTTTCTGAGTACTGGCTATTTTTCATTTTTTAGTCGATCACTCACTCCTTAGTTCGCCCGACTAAACACATTTCATTGGAATTCGGCATATAGATTAACATATCCTGTAACAGTTTAGTAGCGGCGTGTGACAAAGATTCTGAGCAGCAGTATTCAACTAAAATGGATCAAGTCATAAGAGAAGAATATGAACGAAATCACCGTCCTTTTCAGGAGAATCTCGTAGTAAGCACCTAATGGTTGGCGTCTGTCGGTTAATGTGGAAAACATAATAAAAATGTGTTGAACTGACTGAACTAACCGAAGTCGAACATATGTTGAGTGAGAAGTGGCGGCTGAATGAATACCGGTACTCAACAAAGGTCGCCAATCGAAAGGTATAGAAAAGCCAATAGTGAAAACAAGTTGAGTTGTTCACACAAGATATTCCAACAACATGTAAATATAAAAGTGGTACATTCGTGGACAACCGCAATTCAGCCTACGTAAATAGTTTATATGTACAAGATGGGCGACGCAAGCCACATAACGGAACTTGGGCTTGGGAAAACCTCAATGGTCGGATGCGTACGATTGTACAGGAAAAACACAGACACGCAAACAAAAGTATATAACGAAATGCACATGTCCCACAAGAACCGAGTATACGATGTGTGATTTTGAACAGAAATGAACAAATCACGGTGGAGTTTAATTTGTATGGATACACGGAGGAGCCAAAATGCTTGCTGAATAACCAGACGAATCGATACTTAACAGGGTCATACAACAACTAAAGAGTTCTTTACGCAAAGAACTCCCACTTTATTTCAAATGGCTTACACGTGATCGATAGCTTGGTGGGTGGAAGTCTTAGCTCTCGAAATGGGAACACTCGCTTTGAATGTTGTTCAAACTATCATTCTCCTATGTGTGAATGAAGACGAGGTCAGTCACCGTGAATTGTTATTCTTAGAATAAGAAACGAAAGATACAGTGCCACTGTTCGAGTTATCATCAAACCAGCCATACATCTTGCACATGTCTTGCATGCACAGTATATAAGCTTACAGGTTCACGCCGTAAGTCTTAGTAGTTGAAAAGCGCTTTCGAACTCGGGTGACCAAATCATTTCTGTGACAAAAATGGTTTGACCTCACAGTGTTAAAATTGTAGCGAATATTGTAACCAGCTTTCGGCATGTGGCCCTGCCAAAGGTCACCAACAAATCGAGTGTAATTCAGTACGATTCTGTTGAAAACAGAGTGTGAGTGTGTTGGCCAAAGTTTACAACGCGGTACTTGGATGTGCACACGAATAACAACCTTAGGGCAATTGTCTTACATGCAAGAGATTACAAGTGTGTACTGTCTTTAAAAACCATTCGAGTCACTCTCCTACTGCATACAATACTGGCTGTTCCTAGTGAGGAGTAAATTACCTCATTTCAAAGTGATGTTGATACACTTTCTGAGTGAGCTATTATATCACCTGGAAGTAGTGAGCCCGTGTGTCTTGGTCACACTGTCAATGATTTCAACTAAACATACGCACTACAAGACCCTTTAATATCATTACTGTCCACCCGAGATGGCCAATTATTCCAACAGAATAATAGTTTGACCGAGTGACAATTCTTTTCAAGAGTTTCCAGTGTCCTACAGAGATACCGTTGCACTTTTCATGATGAATTTGTAAATGTCTCGTTGTGCGGCTTTGTCCAGCCGTGTAAGTGACCTGGGGGTTTCATCCCAAGTCCGGTGTAGCTGTGACAGAACGTACAAGAACTGACTAACTGAAGACTAAATGGTATTTAGCAAGGGCTGCCGAGATCACCGGAGTCAAACATCGAATGGATGTGTGTAGCAGCAGTTAGGAACGCGCTCTTTCTGTGTCAGGATTCAGTAGGCTAACCAAAAATCATTTGCACTAACCATGTGATCCGTCTACGAAGGGACGTGCGAAAAGTGATCCTGTAGATCGTGAGTGTTAAAAAACAACTTGTCTATTTTTGCCAATAAATGCAAATAACTTCGTGAAGGCTACTGCCTACACACTCAAAAATCCATATCCACGTTTGCCTACAGTTACGTAAACATATTTACAGAAAAGTACACAGCAAGAGGCGAAAACTACACATGGGGGTCGATATGGCGCACATTCAAAGTGCGAACGTCATTCATAGGAATGGCTAATGAATACCGTTTATTCGAAGTCCAGTGCACACGTGCTTTAACCACATATGCCAACACAATTACCAGTAGGAAATAATTGCACTGAATCATAGTAAATGGGCCGTAACAGGGTCTTAAGAGTGGCTGTAACTGATGAGGTGAAACGTACTTTGAAATTAGTTGTCACAACCAGGTGTTTTGGTATGCATGGTAGCTACATGATAGTCATGCAAATAGCATCACAGTTTTCCCAGAGGAAAATAAATGAATCGCGGTTATCGCCTTAGGTGAACCGTCGGACACAACCATCGAACAAATCGACTTGGTGTTAGATGAAGACCTTTTAGCAAACTGTGAAATTCGAAGTAATCTTCTGAACAGTCGCAAAGACAAGAGTACCATAGAATTTTGTAACAGAGTGAAGGTACAGTTTATTGGTACCTATCGCACCAGTGTTTCGGAGTTGTAATTGAAGCTTATAGTCTTAAAACGTTAGTAGCAGTGAGACCGTGGTATGGATTGCATTGGGTAGTAATCTACAATGGAATTGTGTATATACATACAAACTGTTAATATGTGGAACATCTGTGATTCACTCAATTCGTTCAGGATTATGGGGCTGTTAGCCCTGGTGCGCAGATAAAGCAGTAGTATACCTTAACGGTTTCATATGTTACGCATACTTCCGACACTTGATTAAGTTAGGGGACGATAAGATAAAAACTTTTGGGAAGCATGCATGACAGGTTCATAACCAACACAAGTCACATGACCGTTAATAACTAAAGTCTTGAATGCTACATAGGTAGCACGTTGTGGAAATGACATTTGACACGCAGCTGACACGCTGTAGGTTATATTGTTTCATCTCGTCTATCGAGTTGGGAAAAAAGGTGGAATTCTCCACCGTATGCTATCGTTCTTCCGTTCAGTGGGACTCTACGTCAATAGTCGGTGGCCTACAGTCCGGTGGATGAATCCCGCAAGGCAAGTAAAATTACCTCACCTAACAGTGAGTTTATCGTTCAAATGACCCCAATATAAAATAGCCTTGATTTTCGGTAGTGTGTCGATAATTCCAATCAAAACTGACTATGTGCACAAGTTATATACTTGTCTGTTTTGATGCTGTTCTCGACCACTTTTTGACCAGCCACAGGAACTCATGTGTGATGGCAAATATCACGCATTACATTGAATTTCACAAATCAGTTCTTTACGACCGAAAGGTTATTTCACTATAAACGACAGTAAATAAATAATTTCTAAGAAGAGTAGTGTTGTCTGCCCTTGATGAACAAAACAAAACGATATTTATGGTAGTCACGAACATGTAATCAACTCACGAAGTTATTTTGCTGGTGAAATTGTATAGAATACAAAACCTTGGCCAGAGGAAGTAGCAAGATATTGAGTCGACGAGGTCACTGTTTGTCCGGCTAGACACTTGCCCGTTCGTTCCTTCATGGATCAATCGTTGCCCTTTGACAACTCCAGTTTAACATGTCATTAACGGTTTACTTGAGGAACCGAAAACACTGGCGGTACAGAGGATTTTATCATATATTCTCACCGAGTACCCACTATAGTAAAAACCCCAGTCCGAAATAAGTCCTAGACACGGGCAAACAATCAAGTCGGATTCATTGTGTGCGATCAACCGGCAGAGGGGCACGCGATTATTGCGTTTCGTTAAGGCGTCGGTAGTTTGAAGATACGAACCATTCTTCTGTGCTCAGAAGGAGCACGTAGTAGGTGTGTGTTTACCTTGGAAAGCAAAAACTTTCATTCTGCTTACTGAGTTATGGAAGCTTCTTAACAATGTAACACCTGAAAGAAAAGCTATGAGATTTTTGGCTGCCATCAATACGGTTTCAGAAATACTGCTTGACTCAATACATAGGTTTATTTGTTAGATATGTTGGTTGATGAACTCAGTCCATTGCCACCCTCTTAACAGGTCCCCATAGAAAGATTGTCAATCAATGTGTTGAGCATTTTGATCCGAATGTGTGGTCGCTTACTCGCTTCACTCATATCGATCAGTCTGCTCACAGTGTTGTGTAAAATACACATGGAAAGGCCTACTACGCACAATCGAACGCAGTGAATCCTCAGAATGTTTCACCGCATGTCACCTTCTTCAGCCGATTCTTATTCGCTTGAAGGGCAAAGTTAATAGGTATTGAGAAACGCAGAAAAGCAAACAAGTACCCCAAATAACAACTTATGATAAGTTCTGGAAGTTGACCCGTTTGCGATGTTTACTCAAAAACTCCTGTGAAGTAGTTCAATCCTATCAGCACATTAGTCAAATTATTTATAAAGAACCGACCGATAAGTTGACTTCAAATGAAGCTCGTAACCACCGTTCTTTCATGGTAGCAACCAGTAGACATTAGGGAAAAGCAAAATAAGGTCAGCATGACAACTGTAAACGACAAGTGATGAAATACTTTTCAACAACTGACCTTCAAACTCTCCCAAAACGATATTCGTTGGCTATGGTTATGATGGACTTTCCTTCGCGACACCAGTCGAAGTTTATTAGAACCAAGTCAGTTAAACATCTTTAATTGAATGACTAAGTGACACGCAACCAGTGATATTGCCTAAGCTGTAGATTTGAAAGTTTGGGTTAAAGGTACTACACTTTTCCAGAACGTTCGTCTTAACCGATTACACATCTTAATCTTTCTGTCTCACGAGTTTAATTACAGCATTACACTAGACACTATGGTGGTATACTGTACCTAACAGGCTGTCGTGAATCGATCTATGATGGATACTATAATTTTGTTTTACCAGCCTTGTTTCAATTGGCTACAAGCGTAACATCATCAGAAAGCTTTCTTTAACTGAGTTCGGTGAAACTGCACAACAGGTTTTACTCAAAGGAACTAAGCGTTCCTGCCTGAAGACAATTATCGCTCACGAAAGCAGACAAGATGAATACCCGCACTTCCTATTCCGCTGCTAGCAGTTTGATGGATACGGTGGTTTTGTCTTTTGAAATATGTCGTCTGATTGAGGACAAAGACGGCGAGAGATTTTGCAATAAAGTGCACTTATCTGGTTTCAGAATTACGTCTGAAATTGTTTTGCGAAGGGGTTTTGTCTCCGGGTACAACCGTCGCTTATCTACTTAATCCGGATGTTATCTATCAGTTCATTAGCGGTTGTGATGGCAACTAAAACAGGACAGCGTCTGTCATGAAGTGCAGTTCAGTCAATTCTAAAGTGGACGGTCCAAAGGATTCTGCGACCCAACTCAAATGTGACAATAACAACAATTAATCCAACTTGGTATACCGTTACTCGTGTCTTGACAGTAAGTCGTTCGGTTGATTTCATAAACTCATTCGAAGCCTTATCATGGAGTCAAACTTATTGACACTCAACGAAGCAATGCATATCAAAATCTATCAGCTTGTTTTGTATATATAAAGGCTGTTGATACAGCTGTGTAATTTATCACAGTGGAAATTATGTTGCCGTAGTTTGAGTTAGGTCGAAGCCGTCTATTTCTTCACGACAGTTATCATGCCTAAATTAAATATATTCCGTATGTTTTGAGTGTGTGACTGGTGACAACAAAAAGAAAACTACACTACCTGGAGTATGTCTTCTATTCCGTACTATCCGCTTTAATTAAAAGGGCACATCATTCCGTACATCTGTTGGTGTATGAAACATCGGTTTTTTTAACTGGTGTTATTTACTGTATTTTGAAATCCAAACGATTCGTTCGGTAGTCTGAGTATCATGAAGAATAAACTAAGTATGTTCGGCTAATGTATGCATGTATACTCAGAACCATGTACACTGAATGCTCAGTTCTTATTAACAGAACATGTTCCTTAAAATGACTGATCTCAACAGTCAGTTGGGTAGCTGGGGGCGGCGATGTGGCCGTGAAGAATCTAGAAAGGCAGAAACTGCATGGAATAATCAACAGTTTACTGAGTCACTTCAGGTACGTTAAGTGAGGTTTGTCATCTTAAAAAGCCCTGACATTCCACTCAAAGTGTGGATGTATGATGAAGCCTATACAACTGTCAGAGATACCTCCGAGTCAGAAGTGGACTGATTTTTCCCCAGAGAAGAGCAGAGACGGATCCATACGGAAGTGCGTTGAAGAGCAGTCTACTCACACAAATCATTATACACACTTCAGAGACATTGGGTCATTTGGACAGCCTTAGAACCTAAGTGTTCTTTCGACAAACATGACAATAACATTTTTCCTTATTGCTCCAGAACAACTTGTGTGCAATCGGTAATCTGACTTGTTCTCAAAGTTCCATTCCTTTGTTCTGATTTTGAAGGATGAATTTACTTTTATCGCAGTGGGATCCCAGAAGAAGTATACACACAACTTCACACTTCAGCACGTGATGGTTTTACTGGTGTGTTATCCCAGCATCTGTGTTAACGACTACAAATAATTGTCAACGTGGTATTTATTTCAAGATGATGTGGAAATGAGTTTATGAATTTAACCAAGAGAACATGTGATTTTAAATGTTCGGTGCTGCTGAAAACAAATTGCGGCAAAAATAAACGTGTTCTCTCGCAGTTAGCTAGGCGGAAAGCAGGCTTGAGATAAAAGAAAACATGATATACATTTTGTAGAAGCTCACCGAAGCCAGCAATTCGCCATCAATGTACCACTGAACTTTAGGACGTGGAAAACCGCCTGCTTTGACCAGAAAACGTGCTGGCGAACCTTCGGTCACAGTGAGAGCTACCGGAAGAATGTCGAAAGAAGGAGCAGTGGGAGTCTCTTCTTCTACGATGTTCGGACGATCGTAACTTTCAGAGAAACAAAAGAGAAGCAGGTGGAGTGAATATACAACGACAAATGAGGCTTAAAAACCTAAGAATGTGTACATAAAGAGAGGCTGATTACTTTTCGTCTACAAGAATTATATCTACTCCCAAAGGACTAATGAACCTAGGTTGAAAAGGAACTATTTAAAAGACAGTATCACACCGGTGCCTCGCATACCAATAAAATATGAACACACTTCAAATGTTTTCCGTAGAACGCACCAAACTGTTATTTTCTACTAAGGAAAGACCTCCCCATACACTTGTCTTTCCTATCAAGCCTGATATAAGGGTGAACGCTGATAATGAACCCTAACAAAAGTGAACTAGCAATTTAAAATACTTCCCCGTAATTTAACTGAAATCTGCAATCCCAGCTTGCCTAAGACGTTCAGATCACACAGTAACTGTTCAAAACTAACGGAACGGTCAACATGTCACTTTTCACGGTGAACAGTTAATCTGAGCATTTTCCACAAAAGAAAGTGGTTGAGCTTTTAGATAAGGAGGTAGGTGACACAATTGTAATCACTGACAAGTTAGTAAGTAAGTCACAAGTCTATGCATTACTTTATAGTTCTAATGAGAGCAAAACTCGAGTGTGATGTTACTTGCCGAATATAGTCACAAGTGAGTGCATTCTGCACGTGGAAACTGGGAATATGTGTGATTGACGCTCAATCTGAGATGGTGAAGTCCCCTGAGTTCAACCAATAAGTCCACCGTAAAATTCGACACTAACTTAGATGTAGTTAAAATGGGTGCAATGAGAGACATGCGGATGCCAATATCACGTCATCCTGAATTTTCGACAGACTTTGAAAATGTTCTGTTAATTACAGATATAAGTAATGAACTGAAGTGATATTTTCTTATGAACGTGCATGTATGATGCACCATTGTTCACATTGGCTCGCCACAAGACTTATGTCAATGAATACTTACACTTAAATGTCACCACAAGCGTCTTGCGCCAAACCATCTTTGGTTTTACCAAGACACTCAACTACCCGGCATTAGCCCCGGAAAGTCAGGGAGCCATCGGCTAGAGTGTGCCTTCGTCTACTGGCTTGCAACAAACCAGATCATAAGCAAGCTCGACCACTCTTATATTTACATCAGCGAATAAGCGCCAGAAACCAGCCTCCTTCCTCTCTGCCCAAAGAGTGTTTCTCAGATTTCCCTACACCTCAGAAATGTTGAGCACTCCCTGAGGAATAGTAACATCCAACTTGCTTTCATGCATACTCATTTTCGCACACTAGAAGAAACTGAAGATTCATCGTGCAACTGTGTATCAAAGTTAATCCTAGCTTATAATACACATCTCATGATTATAAGAAAAATGACGTGATACGTAAAGTTGTGAAGTTTAGAGTTCATCTACAAAAAAACGCAAAATTCCACAACTTGCCGAAACCGAACAATTAAGTCCAACATGAAAAATGAAGGTATAAAATATATTAAGCTGATACAGTTTCTGTCTAAAGTTGTGTTACACATTACACAACTTCAAGCGGAAAATTAGTTTCGAATAACAACTGTCTTAATGACTTAATGGGAATGAGATGAGAAACCTGATTAAGCAGTGGAACGTTCACTGCAGTGTGGATTGCATACTCCATTTAAGTAGTCTCATCATGTCTAATGAATTAGGTGTACATCTAGAGACTGAATTCACGATAACTTGTATTTTGGTACAGTTGTAAGTGACGTATTTCACCAAGCTGGAATCCTGGGGCAATAAAAAGTGGACAAAGTAGTTTCCTCCAACCCAGCCTACCTATTTTTATCAGCAACATGATTATATTTTGAAAATTCACTATGAAATACAGAAATAAAAGCGCACACTAACAACAAGAAAACGAATGTGTTTTGTGTGAACCGCAGTTATGATCTATGTAGAGACACAGTCTGAACAGAGTTCTTACCGGGCTAGTTAGTTATTTCATCAGTGAAACTCAATGAGAGCAATCTGCAAGGCGGGTTAAACTTTCGTTTAGATATATGACTGATATAAATCGGAACAGCATACATGCAACCTGCTCAGATCGTTACATTATTTCCTGTATACTGTTCTAGAGTGTGCTCGCATTTTAAAACGTATCCCTAGACGAAATCACGGAACATGGGCGTTATTGTAATTACGACCATGGTGATACTGGTTATGGAAGTGCAAAGTGGACGAAGAAAACGGTGTACGGGTTTTATTTTTGTCGACAGTATCTAGTATCTTCCATACACAACTTATGATACAACTTGAACTATCAAATGTATACGTGAGAACACAATGCCACTGTGATTAACAATCAAATGAATTCACTAATGGGACCACCTTATGGAACCGTGGAATTTAACCATCCTACTGAACTGGAGGGAGGTATCCAACTGTTTCGCCCAAATTTTGTGAACCTCGTAGCACGAACCTAAAATCTAAAGAGGCTTTGGATGGCGCGTGTAATTCCTGACAAATGGGAGGCATATGCGAAGCGTATGTACAGGGACTTCGACAGCAGGGCTGTTTCAGTGCTAATAACTTAGCAGATTCGTCTATTCGAAAATTTATATCCGTTAACTGCGTACATTGAGGAGTTTGATTTATCAGCATCTATGGATGGACATACTTAGCGTGTTAAAAATTAAGCAAATTCCTCAGTTGACAATGGCTTTCACATAAGGATAGATTTTCCATCCAACCGGTTTTAAAAAAAGCCCTAGACTTAAGTTTATCTCCTGTTGGGGCTTGCCAGTGGTGCATACCCCTGCCACATCCGGAACTTGAACTCCGGTCAAGCTTCACGAGGTAACCATGTTGATCACTGCACTATTCTCTTCACACAAAATGCGCCTGAATTACCGCAAAAGAAAGTTGATCTACGTTCGCTTGTAAGTAATGCACGGTTTTCCACGATCATCACAGACAAGGTCGACAACCTTGCAATTGGGACTTTTAAGAAGTAAAAATCTCCTATTTCATTAAACCTGTTTAGCAGTATTTCGAATCTCTTCTATAGGTTGCAATATTTTTAATTTTACTGGGTTCTTTTTGTGACTACCTTGTGCAGTGCATGTTACTATTACCTGTAGCCCTGTTGTTTGCTAGTTGCATTGATGTCGTGAGCGTGAATGTGTGTTTTCTGAACCCATATTTCCACAAATCAAACTCGCCATCTGTTCTCTTGTTTATTACTTAACGGGGTTTGACGCGTAGTCAATAATTTCCACTACTTAACTGTTGCTGGCAGTGATGACTTGGTTATTGTCTGGCGTTGTAGAAGATCTTGAGTACACACGTATACAGTAAGAATAACACAGCTGCATAAGTATTAGGAGTTGTCAACTTTGTTAAGTTCTTAAATGTACCTGCTGTTTGAAACGGAGTGTCTGTAAAAAACAGAACCGTAAAATTATAGCTGAATGCTATGCCCCAACATGTAAAATTCAGACCATACATAGTTGGTTGGAATCGAACGTCAGACTAAATCAAGATGACTAACATACCCGGCCATTTGCTCACTGTTCCAATTGTCCAGGCTTTGCAAGTACGAAACGGAATCTTTTGACAACAACGAATTGGTCACAATATTAGCCTCCGCGTTACATCTGAAAGAAAAGTGTAGGACACATCATTCACGTGCCAAACATCGAAAGTGACCATAATGACAATGGCGGCAAAACACTCACAACATTGTAACGAGTCAAGTCATTGGTTTGATAGAATAGCGCTTGCACGAAAACGTTCCCTAGGTCACTTAGCCGTTTCAAATAGAAAATATTTGACCGTCGTGTTTTGAACTGCATCAGTGTGATAATGCCTAGTCTATGTGTTACAACGTCCAAATTGCTAGTATGTTACTACTTACACGTACACTGCTTGCCTTATTATACAGTTGGATAATGTATTTGTAAGTGCAGCCACTATTCCTGATCACACGGTCCACGGTGTATTTTTAGCCTATTCTGTAACAATATAACCACACTAATACTTTAGTGAACATAAATGTGATAAAATGAACCCTTATGAGACTATTATCGACCCGTGTTCATGTCGTCAACGTTTTTCAGCATTTTTCTGCTTTCTGTCGGACAGAAACAAACCGAAATATGGTGATTCTTTTAAATTCCGGTAGTACCATTTTGGTTAAAATCGCTGCATCATAAACAGCTATACATCAGTGGTTCACGCTGATGCTTAACTGCCACCCAACCATGAAGGAAAAAAATCAAATCTCTTACAGGAAGATAGAGAGAAAAACAGAAGGGAACAGGAAGTGATCTAAGGTGTCTACACCTTGCAAACAAACAACTGAGCTGTAAGTGAAAGTAAGCCACTGTCAACAAGACAGCTTCATCACAGCTTTCACTGCCCCGCGTCATTAAGTGGACTCACTTCACAGACAACTCGAACAAACAATGACAATATTCATGCCACTGAGCTCGATTTGACATCGTCTCACCTAACCACTCCAACCAACGACAGTGAGTCGCATAGCCTTCATTAGCCGGCGATTTCGCATTCCACTGGAGCCCGGCCACAGTTTAACCGCTGGTCAATGAACTCTGAGACTAATTATTCATACAGGAAGAACCTGATTTGCTAAAACTCTGTTACACCCAATTATTCACGCTTTTAAGCTAAATTATAACCAGGTATTGGAGTTGAGTTAGAAGGCTGTATTATGCAGGAAAATGGGGAAGTCGGATTACATGGAGACATAAAGGTAATGATTCACTATTTACGTAGTCTTAGACAGAAGGTCTCTTAATGTGAAATTCACCGAGAACGTTAGTGGGAAACGACCTACGCTTACCTGCAAATTATGCAAAAGTGACTCATATGTTTTACTTAAAGTCTGTGGACGATCTTATCTTGAGGTTTTCTGCACAATCCATAATTTTCAGAAACGCCCTATCATGGAAACAAATATACAGAGTTGATCGTAGGTCAGACTAAACACAGCTCTTATCGACTGCTTCTAGAGTCGGACTACTAGAAAAGGCATGAAACTTAGGATTAACATCAACCAAAAAAGGCCGGCCCATTGTCAGTGAACAAAAAGCACGTCGCATGAGACTTAAATCCTAACCCAAGGCTTTTCCACACAACTGGATATCCATTTACAAGTCTCCTCCCATAAACCAGAAACTTACGAATAAGAAGTCATTCCTATTGTTGTGACTTGCAGCTCGTGTGCACGTAAGCGATGTGTGTGATTTGTGACGTAATGGTTACATAATTCGTCATTCATGTCACAACATCGAGGTGGTAATCTTGCACTTGTCCCCGCCTAACTTAGCTGGGTCATCTGATTATTTTTGACTGGATGCTCGATACTTAGTCAGATTACATTTGCGTGCTATTGGCATTGTACAACAAACCGTCCAAAGGTCGTGGCTTGCTGGAACACTGTCCCGCTATATCTGCTGCAGCGTATATCACTGTTTGGCCTTATACGAGTTCACTATACTAAGAACACAACACCAAGGAACGTGAGTCTCAAGTTAACAGAACGTATTCTCAGTTACGATTTGCGCAATTTGCAACACATCGACCAGCTCCGTAATCAAGACTGACGCAAATGAGACGTTAAAAACTCAACCCGGTCAGAAAGTATGAAGGTCATTCGGTGTGAGTCCGCCCAGTCACCTTCCTAACCTATTCGCAGTGTTTCATTGTTTGACGTTCCTAGTGTGCAACCTTTCTCCACTTTTGATGCTCTCTGGTTGCACACGCAGTAACGTTTGGTTCACACCCACAAACCGTAAGACCAACTTCTACTCTGTGATCAACACACAAGCATTAGATATTCCTCGCCGTGTCCGGTGTACTTGTGCACTTAATGGAGGGCTGTAGCTGACATGAAATTGTTTGTTTGCGTTAACACAGCGTATCATCTCAGACAATTCAAATTGAACTAAAACATTGAGAAGACGTAATTAGGAAGTACAGCAGAGCCGTCATCGCAAGAGTAAAAGTAACGACAATACCAAAGAGGGTGGTGTACTTAGAAATTCCGTTTTTAAGGGATAGCTGGTTAACGATAACGAAGAAGTGTCTAACAGCCGCTGTATACAGGACTTATAACGTTGCAAAACTTTGTATAGCACAGCGAACCGGAACGTTACCAGCCTCTCCGGTTACGAAAAAACAGTCTACCTCTGCCACATTCCGCTGCTTATACAAGTATTGTTTTAGCTGCAGTATGATCTACATAGGGAGGACAAATCAACAACTAGCTGTTCGTAGCAAGAAGTGTGTTACCGAACGACTGAAATCTCAGTTAGGAACGTCAGGCGCCTGTGTAGATGCTCATGAACGGCACCCAGTACCATCGGTTGTAACACACATAACACAGACAGGACACAAAGACAAAGTTCCTGACGTGTTTTTGGTGATTTTTCGAAGCAGCCAGAAGAGCATACTCCAGTTTGCTGACGTTTTGGCTGTCAAACGTCACAGTCCTTCTCCGTGTGATCAAAAATAATTTTGATTAATAGAATTTCCTTATCCGTTCTTATAGACTACCATAAAGAAATGATTCGTATGTGTACGGAAAACGGTCGGTTTGAGTCCGATGGATATGCTAATAAGCAAGTTGATGGTGTAGCAATGGGCAGTTCGTTAGGCAAAACATGGACCGATATTTTTCTTGGAATGGTCGAAGATGGACTATCGGATCATATTGGCCGTTCTTTGCTTTATACACCGATGTCGATAACATTCTAATATTCACCAATTTTGATCACTTCACAACTCTTCTACTTCAGTTTAATTCGACTCAACGAAATCTCCATGTTACCCCTGAACAAGAGTTAGATAACTCACTACCATTCTTAGACATCCGTATTTCTAAGCGCTTAGACGATGCATTTAGCAGGTCTGCTTATCGAAAAACCACAGGGAGTAGGTAGTACCTGCAGGTCCCTTCATCTGCTCCCGCGGCTTACAAACATAACTAGGTGTAAACTGTTTTTCATCAATCAAGAAAACTGCGCACGGCCGACCCCCTAAAGCCTGGAGATGGGTTCTTGAAGAGTGTTCTGCTTAAAAATGGAGATCCGGTCAAATTCTTTGAAATCTACTGCAAGGAAAAAGTGGCCACCTCCAAACCACAACCAGCGCCGACAAACCAGGTATTTATCACCCTTCTGTGCACAAGTCACCACAATATTACCGATCTCAGCCGGAAGTTGAAATTTGCCAATGACTGCACATATCCCGCAACAGAACTGCGCTTGCTGCTTCCCACCCGCAGGAAGAATCTCCACTGCCGCGGTCGTTCTTTCTCGGAAAACTGTGCCTCTTTTTTTATTTATCAGTTCACCTGCAGTTGCGATGACCCATACATTGGCAGAACGGACTGAAACTTACGACAGGGGAAGGCAGAGTATACCCCCAAGTGGCTGGTGCAAACATTGGCTCAACGCGGATCAGCATATAAACGCCCGAACAGAAATCTGGCGTCTTCAGTCGCGAAACACCTAATCACAACAGGTCATGTGGTTGACCCGGTCACTTCATACATGGTTCTATTATGCAACCACAACCTTAGGCTGCTGGCATTTTCCGAGGCATAGTTGACCAAACGTTACGCACCGACCCTTTGCTAGCAAAACGTGCTGGTGAAATCGATTTCGTTACTATGGCAGTGAACTCTGATTGCACCCATGTGACGCTTGTTCATTTTGTTGTTTTTTTTGTCACGCGCTTATCCTATATAACCGAATGTTTTATGTAATCGACTGATGAGAACAATCGAAATGCTTTCATCTCGCAGTGCACCTCTTTTTTCCGTTTTGATGAACAGGATAAACGGAACTCAGTGTTTCAAATTTGTGTTGACACTGCGACTAACTTGGTAGCCAGCATTCTCACAAGTTCTATATTTTGAAGCTTTCATGTCCTTCCGTTTAATCCCTCAGGCCGTGACTTCCGCATTGGGTGAATTTTGATTCGTTTAAGATTAGTTACGTGTCCGTGTGTGATCAGAATGTACGAAATGCTACTCATGATTTACGTCTTCTCACTGTTTCATTCAGGTTCATCAGTGGGGCGAACTGTTTCAAACTTCAGACCAGAAAACTCTTTCAACCAACAGACCATTCGACTTGTGGTAAAAAGATCTGTTACGGAAACAGTTTCTGACGTTTGTTTTGAAAGTGACTCAAACAAAAGAGAACATATGGGAGCATCTATAATCATCAGCCTAGAACATCCGGAAACCCATTTGGTCTAATGTGACCTATTGCTTCAAACCGATTTGCGTGAATTATCTCCCATTCTTGATAGGTTTTGTTGCTTAAGCCTCATCTAGAACGCCTGTGCTTTGCAGGGTAAAATAATATGTGGCAACAGGAGACACGTGACCTCTACCGAATCTGTAGTACTTCACATGATAAGACATGTGAAAGTGCACAAACATCTCGGCCTATTCGAACGTGCTTGTTGTGACCTTTAGTCGATCATCAGGAATCAGTGGATCCTTTTAGTGCATAGCAGGTGATGGATGTAGTGGTTTCAGACAGGAGTAGTCTTTATTGGCCACATTTATTCAACTCTTCTTTTGGTAAGATCACTGGACAAATCATCATTGGACTTTACCAACGGATGTCATCTAACTGTGAGCAGCTGAATAAAACAATATCAGCAATTCGCTGTTAACACTTGCGACGTTTTAGGATAGCTTACCAATAGGCTTCAGAATCTCACAAACGCTTGTTAGGAATATTAAGAAATGTCTTTTGCTACGGCTGGTGTTCCCCTAGCAGTAGTATTGGAGACATCTTTGTCAGTAATGCTGAGGTTGGTCGGCATGTGTGCATGGCAGACAATCAGTGAAATTCTTCTCTTAAAAAGCTTTAATCGATAGTAACAAATACTAAGTTGTGTTGCATTCGTGTATGTTAAGTTAGTTTTGAGGTCACATTCTAGTAAGCACTTCATGGCGAGTGTTCTGGGTAAAATTTAAAACACTTGTTTCACAAAAGCAGACCTGGTTCTCTGGATAAAATCTGAAGGACAAAAGTACTGTCAGATGAGGATTTTACCTGACAGCATAAAAATTAACTTAGTCTATTCACTTATCAAGTGATCAACTTTCCTGGCAATCCATCATGTCTTATCGGTTCCTACTCATCATATTTATGACTACACATAACTGACTAATAGACGGGAAAAGGGTAAATAAATTGGGGCACGGTAACAAACAGACTTACTGTAGCTCTACAACATTACTTTGCACTTGACCAGCAGCATTTTTAGCAACACACCAATAGGCTCCGTTGTCTTCCGGATAACAGTAGAGAATCTCTAGAATCGCAAATCCTCTGTCCAGTATAGAATTGAAACGGCAACCTGTGAAATACGAGCTGACAGTATTAGTAACGGTAAATATTTATAGGAATATGCGACGTATAGATAAATATCAAAACATTGTTTTTACCTGATAGGTTTAACTAGTGAAAATAGTAATGCTATGATGCATTTTATAAGGTTAAAGTTTATAAGGTTAAAGTTTATCCACCCAGTTTTTATTCTCTTGAGTATGCCAAACCTGCAGTACAAAAAGACAGTGAAATATCGACTTTTATTGCTTCATGGTTAATACCACATCCATGGTAACGAAACAGTGGAGATTAATCCGTTTTTAAGTGTACAGATTGAGTCTTTGTTTACACAAGATTCTCGATGTATGATTAGACAGGTTGGCCGTGGTTTTGACGACACCGATGGCAAGAGACTTGTCGGACTGATGGCAAGCCATTATTAGGTACTGAGCTCTCACTAAAGAGGCGATGTCGACGGGAATAGGTGCACCATCGTTTCGTTGTATACTTGAAATATGTTTTCATTTAAGCTATCTAGATGACACATGTGTAATTTATGGCATACCCAATTGCAGAAATCGGGACTTCGGTCGGATTCGATAAAGCCGTAGAAATAGCATGTTCACACTTACTATGTCTGATTATGTTGTTTCTGTCGCTGATTCAAACCCATTCAAATTTGGGATCTTTCACGATTAGGTTTCTTCTAAACTATCAAGTGTGTTACAATACATATCAGTACTATATACGCAAATCTCGACCCTACTTTGTTCTGACTTGTTTAGAGTTGCCGACCGAGTATTTCTGCTTCTGTTCTATATTCCCAAAGCAGACAATTCAAGCTGCTTGCTCTCACGTAATGAGATAACAAGTAAAAAAAGCCTCGCACTGGAGTCTCAACGGTGTACAATAGCCCGCACTATCATACGTGATAATTCAGTTGGGTCAACTAACTGTCATTTACAAAACAGGAGAATATGACAGTGTTCGTCAAAAAACAACAGTTGCTCTTTGTGGGTCGCTTGCCTCTTCTCAGTCGCCCAAGTATGTTCGGGCTACTATGAACAAACAGCCGCTTGCTAACTAAAAACCATTACCAAACTTCCTAGAGTAAACTTTCACATACTGTACTCTGACACGGCGCCATCGTTTCCACTTTACTCCCCACTGTGTCAAGGCGATCACATTGGCACTGACCACTCTGGAAGTAATGAACAGTACCAGGCCAACTTTTGTGAACCATCTCGAACTGGCATCGAGTGACAAAGAAAGTCATGGTAAAGTGAAGAAGATACTTAGCGAATTACCAAGACTGACATGCTTCCACTAATCCTATGCAGCAGCAAGCTCTCGTTTCAGGGAGTACACGGTTAGGAGTCAGCCTAAATATTAATAGATGACGTGTCATATGGGCATAAGGAACCCATACACCGACAGATGACAAACAAATATTTGTAATTCCTTTAGTGCGATTTGAAGTTGACAATTTTATATTGTAAACGTCAGCCATTCTAATGCAATAAATCGTTTCATAGCACAAATGCTACCATCTTCGCTTTTCAACAGTGCACCATTAAGTGCATATCATTTCTACAAAAATTGACGGAATAGAAGCTGTTAATAGAATGTGTGGCACTAATGAACAAGAGCGACTAATGACCGTTGTTTGATGAAGATTTTTAGCTCAGTTGCACTATACGCAAACAACATGGTTAGGTTTTAGAATTTTCAACTGACTGGTTTCTAACAGTTCAATCCAGCTGGACATTATTGTCATGTCAACCTTCAACACAGAACTCGTGTTTATATCAGAGTTGTGACGTGTTTAATCCAACCAGTGTGAGGAGCTTTGGGGAGGAACAGTTTTTCCAAACATTTACAGACTTTACTGGTTAGCTTGTAAATATCCACCTTCCATGTTACCTTTCTCAACACCCGCAATTCATTCACTTTTATGGCTGACAAAATTCTGTCTCAGTGTCTGAGTAGGAGAGCACTGATGGAGTGATTGGTGGACTACTTTCGACGTAGGTGTAAAATCTAAAGTGCCAACTGACGCTGTTAACATGATACAGACCTGAACAGTATACTCCGAAATTTGTTTTCGGTAGTTCGTTTTAAATTTTACTAAGTTTCAAGTCATCACAGCGCGTAATAAACAGGCCTTTGGCAGTAGTATGTATTTGAAGCGGTGATACCTCGAAATAAATCAAAAACCAAGTCTCAGCGGACTCACTGAAAACAAGAAAACTTTCTTACCCATGCTGACGGGTTTGCCATCTTTGTACCATTCAACAGTCAGACTGGCATCGTTTGATGGTTCAACAATGGTCTCGAAATGTGCTTGTGTGGCTTCTTTAACGCCAATTTGTGGATTCAGGGGTTTCACAAACTGTGGTGGGCGTGTCGATTTCGGCTCATCTCGGTATCGAGCGCCACGTGCCAAACCATTTTGTACCATCTGGTTTTCCATAGCAGCTAAACTGGCAATCATGGACTCCTCAGGCAGTTGCGAATCAGTGACCACACCTTCTTCCGGTATGACTCTGTCAGATACAGAGATAGAGAGGAAATGTGTTTGTTTACACGTGATGGAAACTCTCAGCAATATGGCGATTACACAAAACCGATACTTGTCAAGCTCTATTGCATCCACTGAGTCTTCTGTCCAGTAAATCTCCACTAGCCCTCGCTTTTAGTTTCCGAGCCAATGGCTTTCTATCAAAGAATGTGCAAATTCATCATAACAGAAGAAATACATGTTGCGACATGTTGAAATCCGCAACCTATCTCAACATATGTCTCATTTATGCTCTGATGGAATGAGTATAACGAACAGAAACTCTATAGCGAAAGCAAAAATCGATTGAACAGCAGTGTCATTTGGGTGATCAGACTGTAGTTTCGCTATTGTTAGAGTTTGTCAGTAGTTCATATCCTTGCCACGTTCGGGACTAGAAAGTCAGCCACACTTTCATGAGGTAGCCGTGTTTACCAGTGCAGCACTGACTTCACATTAGGCACTCCTGAATCATCATCGTATTTAAACACTCAGTCGAATTTGCTTGTGAGTAGTGCTGAGCTTGTCCGATCGCCTCAAGTGGAGACACAGTAACTGTCTTGTTAATTCCACTGAATGACCTCTGGACAAGGACTTCTGTCGAAGTTGAATTCAAAGAAATGTTTAACATGTTTAGTGATATTCTGATTAGTGATGAATAGTGGGGGAGTAGTAACTGAGTTACTGTGTTTCCTGTCGAGGCGATCGGGCAAAAGGAGCATTACTCACTAGCGAAAGTGGTTGAGTGTTCATACATGATGTTTCAGTCTTGCCTTATGTGAGGTCAATGGGGCAATGGTCAACACAGTTGTTCCATGAACAGCGTGGCCGGAGTTCTAATCACGGTCGTGGCAAGGATTTGCACTACTGACTAACTCTAATGAGAGCGAAACTCGATAATGGTGTTTCTTTTTCGAAAGGGGCTGACTGGAAAGTCTATAGGAATGTCCCAGCTGCGATCAGTTGTGAGTGGTGTTCAACCTATGTTGAAACCAAAATCCTACACTGCTCATCAATGATAAAGTTGTTTATGTCGCAGCGGTGGTTGAAATTTTGTTGTCTATAACCATCGGCTAAATACGATTATAGTGGGACAAGAAGAAATAGTGGCTGGTTAACGGGACGCCCAAAAGAGCAACTTCCCACGACGAACTCTGCAGATGAACACCTTGTGACCACATATCGTGTAAGTAACTCAGGTTAAACTCCATTGAAAATATCTACGACCAGATACATTCTTTAAAGCAATTCGTTTCATTTATGAAATTGAATAAGGCAAGAAGAAGACATAAATCATGTGATGTTCTCCGGGGTAACCTTTCACACGTTCTGATTACACATGGACATGTAACTAATTTTAAACATTAAGACAAGGTTCCATAGGGAGGAAATAATGGCTTAAAGGATTACAACCAAGGCCTTACCATTGTCCTTGGCTACGAACAAGCAGCCTAAATCTGTCACATTACATTGTTCATACAAATATTTATGTTGTTGCAGTGCGAGCTACATAGGGGGGTAAACTGACAACTAGCTTTTCGTATCAAGCAGCATGTTCCCAAGAGGCTGGAAACATACCTGGAAACGCCACGCGCGGGCATAGAGGCAGACGGATGACAACCAGCATAATCAATAGCGAAACACCTGATCCAAACAGGACACAGAGTCAAGGTTTGTGATCAATTCTCAAGTATTTTTCGCGGCCGCTGGAAACGCACCCTCCAGTTTGCTGGAACTCTAGCTAGCGAACGTCATAATCCCCCACTTGTGTGTTCAAAAACAATTTGTGTCGATGATGCGGCTACCCTTGTAGTCAACACCCCCATTTGTTTGATTTTCCTTTCCGTGTCTATCTGTCTAATCCCCTAAGCCATTATTTCCGCCCTATAGAACCTCATCTTAATATTTAAAATTAGTTACATGTCCATGTGTGATCAGAATGTACGAAATGTTAGTCCGGAGAACATCACATGACTTACGTCTTTTCATTTCCTTATTCCAGATACATTCTTGTTTAGAAGTGTCAACAGAAAAGGTGGGTGGACCCGGTGCCAATGTTTTGAAGGATAGATTCCCATTAGTTTTACCTATTCCCGACTCAAAACAGAAGGTGTGAATCCGCGCCTAACCAACCAACTAACATTAGTCGCCCGGAACAATGGCACTATCTGACACCATACACGTCTATGATTCGTTACAATGCGATCATGGAGGAAGCACATGTAAGACAGTCAATTTTTGAGACATGGTCACATGATGTCCTTCAGTGAACAAGAGACCGGACTGATCACAATGTCGCAAAATGTATAATTCGACTCAATGTCGTCCAAGAAGCAGAACTCAACAAAACAGATTACACCCTTTATACAGGTGGAATGTCAAGGTGACTCGAGGCATCCAAAATAGTGGTACATCCAAATGGATGTCTTTGTGATGATTGTACCCGCGTTTGCGAGAAATAAACGAAATTACAAAATCAGCGAAAGCGCATGAGTTGACCTATCGAAGCATATCAGTTATGAACTCACGTAATACGACATCCACTGGATTGATCTTGTCCAGCGTTATTTGTAGCCACGCAAGAATAATCACCCGTATCCTCCTCATTTGTGTAGATGAACTCCAAGACGGCATAACCACGATCAAAAATGGTGGTAAAACGAGAAGCTGTTTTTGAAGAAAAGGAATGGCTAATGACGAATGAAATTACCTTCACAGGGGAGGATGTTGACCAGTGATAAAACATTTGTGACCGGTTTGAAAAATGTGTTTAGAAAATTCCGACTTCCGTTCCATAGTGCATAATACTAGCATTTCGTCAGTTTGGTTACGCACGAAAAAATATGGTACGTTGAAAAAAGTGGTTATATGAACATCTCCCTGTGTGTCTTTCCGTAGGTCAAAAGTAGATCCGTTTCACTCGTATTGGGACTCAGCAGCATAGTTTATTCCTACTGACTACAGATACTTGAGTCCCAGTATACTGTGATCAACAGTAACATACCTTCAATAAATATAAAATAACCTATTTTGTTCTGTCTTTCTATCGCCGTATTGCGTTTTCTTCCATGGCTGCAGTGACTCAGACAATGTACAGACAGAATGTGAGACTTGAAATAGCTAGGGCAATTCTGGTCGTCTGGCAGATGAATATGTTGTCATAGACTGTGCTAATTTCTATTTTGTATCCACTTCCAGCAATCAAGGTGTATGCTTGTCATCTAAACAACCTGATTCAGGTTTGTATCGTATTTTTTGCTAATGTTTAATATTATTCAGATAAGTTATCTGGTTCGCCTGGAAGTCCACATCACAATAGCTTGCCAGAACTGATTCCGCTAATCTATAATCGATGATCAATCACCGAGTGCTACGAACTTCAACTGACACCGGAGTTACCCACTTGTAGGAAACCCCTAACCAACTGTATAAAAAAGACTGTGTTTATTGACCCAGTGAGGTCGATGCTTGGCAGGAGCCAGAGACCTGTGCGTGATAAATTTGCCACAACAGTGAGATTGCATAGTCAGTCTACCACCAATACTTGCCTTTCCCCACCGTTCTTTTTGCGATCATATACCACACACTTCCGTCCTGGGAGATTATCTGTCCAGCGAGACAATGGGCCTTTGATCTTATGTACACCTGACGTCTGGCCTGCTTACAAAACACCAAAAATAAGCCTCCACTCGCCAGCGATTGACCCTAGTGACCATAAGCAAACTGTTATGGAGCTAGTTCGACATAAATGGGTATTATCAGCACTATACACGAAGAGGAATCGAACCTACGACTAATGAGTAAGTAGTAGACGACAAGCCGGACGGATGTTCACTTTGCTACGATAGGTGCTTGTTAGCTTAAAGGTCATCCACGAACGGCTAATCAAATTCAGTCTGTGAAAGAAGGAAGTGTAACAGCTAATGAGAGTAGGCTTTCATCCAAAATTTGTTACTACATTTCTTTTGGAAAGAAATTCTATACTCAAAGCATTGTGTTAAATGTAAAGAATAAGAGATATCAGAAATACTTTGCATCCCAGAAAAATAAACCATAATTTATCAACCAATATATGGAATGTCTTGAAAAAGCAGAGATTAAGTTCTTACACATGACTCAACTAACGAACTTGTGAGGAAAGAGTTTCTAAAGCTTAAAGGAATAAATGTGGAATTCAATAAATGACAATCTTCATTTGTGGTTTTAAAGCGTATTAAAACGAAAACTGTACAACGATAAGAAGTAAACCATAAAATTTCTAAAAATATATATATAACGTAAATCAGTTTATGACTGATTAACACAAGATCGAGTATGTTATTATTTTAGTTGCGGCACTCTTAATGAAACGTTTAGCTACAGTGGAAAACTCGAAAGTTTGACTGTAAACGTTGACATTGATTATTAAGATTAGTTTTAAACCTTAATAAACACGCCATTTGAGTGAAAGTAAAAACTCGTTTTTTCCTCGACAATATGGCATTGACAGAACTAAACCTTGTCGAAGTACGATAAACAGGCTCATCTGGTACGTTCACAGGAATATTTTCGTAACAGCGAACAGTTTCAATGTGTTCAACATAAGCCGCAGAAAGTTTTATTCCTGTGGATTTCATTTCGAACCTTGAATCAGTCCAAAATTCAAAAGTGGCACTACCTGTAGACCGCAAACGTTTTTTCCTGATAAAGCTAACCCTTTAGTACAGCAAAACATCTAGTTAAGACCATCCGTGTTGGCTAAAACTTGGTGCGCCGGAATTTGCTCGTCGTCACATTAATCTTCAATTAAAAACAGAAGCTTCGGTTTACACGAACATACTCCAAAAAACAAAATTGCTATCGAAATCTGCAAACCAATCAAGAACGGCCAAGTGATTTTATTACTTACATGCAGATAATGGCTTCCCATTCTTGAACCATTCCACACGCAGACTACTGTCCCCAGCAGGCCGTACACGGGTGCTAACTGTCACCGGCTCACCTTCATTCACGCTCAATTGCGGCTGTGGCTGTTGCACAAACTGTGGAGGCCCTGTCGCATCAATATTGTCCATGCTAGATGAAGTTCTCATTGGCTGACCGATGCACAGTAGTGAAACCATAGATAAGGGTAGGGTGTTGGGGTCAGTATGGGTCGGTGGTAGACGAGATATGAAAACGTCCGTTTTTGTTATGGACCATAACTTAGAATGACAGACAGACAGAATAGCCGTACATTATTCACAATAGTTTAACATAAATGTGTTAAAAAAGCAGGTACCATGGTGATCGGACGTGAACTCTCGATTTAACCGTTGGGCGGGTGATTTATAATTCGTAAGGATCCGTTGTGTTGATGAAGTCGACTTTACTCGGTTTGACCTTGCTGCGTCTCTACGCAGGTACACAGGCCGAATAACCACTCACTCAGAGTGAATAAACGCAGCTGTTGTCGTTTTTACTGTTGCGTTGGTTGCTTGACTTTTGGTGTGTACTGGACATCCCGTCGACTACAAGTTGTGATTCAACCACCCGGAAAACTATTGTTAGTCGGCTTGACTTGATATAACTTTGCTAAGCTAGGCACGGCAGCACGACAGGCAAAGCAGGTGGTGGGCTACTGATTCATACTTCCATCTCAGGACGTTAACTGGAAAGTACTCATGTGAACCTGCTAGGATGAGAGTTATGATAATGACATGAGACCTACATAATTTTTGATACAACGGTGATTCGTAATATGTATGTAGGTAGCTCAACAGTCAACTGGAAGAGGTGAGCTGAACTTTCTAAACATCTCGTCTGCGCATCAAAAGAGAATCACGTGGAGAAGAGACTCAGTAGTGAATAGCGGGCTCACACAAATAATGAGATGATCACAAGACTGTGTGCCTTCTCTGCTGAACTTGGTAAGGTTCCAACCTCTAAAAATTACTCTATACAGAGAGGTACAAGAACATGAAAGACAACGTCTGACACGAAATTTTCCTAATTATTGCACACCTGAAACAAAGCTAATTGTAAAATGCAAATTGTAAGGCTCCTTCGCGCAGTCGACATTCAAGTTATTCAACAGAACTTTGAGATCGAGGTGTGTCTTCCATTCAACGTAGAAGGTCTCAGTTGTTCGTCATTCGACCAATAATGTGTACGAGAGGACCAGGAACAGTTCAGTTTACAAAAATACAACGGTGATTGGTTGAATTGTAAGGACTTAATACAGCTGAATGGACTGCATACATTCGCTTCCCCTATTAACACACGAGGTACACTGCTGACCTATCTGATGCAAGAATGTACCGCGAAGACATTTTCGCCTAACTTGGTTATGCCTCCCGAAATGTAACTACTCTCTAGATGGTAGTTTACATACAAGACTTCAAATCTTTGGAATGAACAAAATGAATCCCCAACCTAAATCCCCTAAAGAAACTACAGAATGACTTCACAAAAACTCTCACGAAAACGACCTAGGTTTCTGTAACAGATAACAGCCGAAAGACACGCTCTTACAAAAATAGTGGAAGTTTGGTCACATAAGATCAACATCCTTGGTAAACCACATCACTTTAGCAAAGTGGAAGGGGTACAGCCCCTTGAACTTTAGGAATATTGACTCAGAATACCTATATTCGAAGTGATCTTACAATTGAACTGTATCGTTCTGCACTCTCTTTTCACTGTTGATGCTAGAATAAGTTAACTCCAAAAATGTTCGAAGGAAACGTTGTGCTTCGTGTATCCACATATTTTTACATAACTTGTACATTAACAGTAGGGTGTAAAATAACCGGAATTATTCAAGTCATACCATGCACCCGGCGTAAACAGAATTATAAACGGTTTCACGATACATTCTTAATGAGTGTTTTGTTAATTTTGCAGTTCAATCGTGTACGCAGTGTGGGATGCAGTGTTCACTAAAATGGCATCGCGATGACGGACGAATAGCGTGATACTGGATTGGTCTAATAACCTCATGGTCAAGTTGAGTGTGAGGTCAGTTTTTTGTGTTTGGTCCACTTCGGCTGTACAACACAAGCCACCCTTGTGCACGCCTAATCCATGAGAGCTAAACCCTGCGAACTAGCCTATCAGTTTTCTGACCAAATGTTTGTACGGCAAACCCAGTCACTTCAGTCGAATGTAGAGACAATTGTTTAGCAGTCATTTTGCATACAATTTATGAGGTGCGACAATAGATTGTAGAAGTACAACGCAAATAACTAGACTAAAAATGAAACAATATTAAGTAAGAGATAGTCATAAAATCGGGGGCAGTCAGTCGTGAAAACCAACCACCAACCCAGTAAAAGATTCATTTGCCAGTCTAAGATGTTGATCCAAGATTGTCTTTCGGAGTAAAACACCCCCCCGATCTTCACTGAGTCTGAACTTTATTGAGCCAATGTTACCTCATATCCGTCATCTCAGTATTTGTATCATTATATTATATACGTATATGTATTGCATTGCATAGGACCGCTAGTCACACACATTCAGCGATTGTGAAGTGAGTATTTAAAAGTGATTACAGCAAGTGGTAGAACACATCCCAAAATGGTTAATCCATCTGATGACAGTGATCTCAAACCGGTGAGTCAGTTGCTCGAAAACTCGCATCATCGATTACTAAACAATTCATGACAGCAGGACACCAAGTTGTCACAAGTGGATTACTCAAAATACTGTTACGCACTCAGAACCTAAAGGTATCATCTTTTAGTGAATCCATTTTGCTCAAACCTCAGCTGTCGGCATTATGTGCACATAAGTCGTTGAAGCAACCCGTCGAGTTCCCGTGGTGTTGATGATGTGCGCATGTACACGTGTCAATGTGATATCTGTATTTGTCCGTCGTATAGAACCTGTACACATCACGTGTGCGACTGATGATTGTAAGAGGACCGTTAATATATAGCAATATACGTGTCCTTGTACTGATGAAAGTGTTAAGAGGAACCCAAATTTTTCACATCAATACTTAATAAAATACCTGACGCTTTTAACATGGCAAAATCGTATAAAGAAATACGATTACGTTTTGTTACCCATAAGTATTTCTTTCTACTTAGCTCACCTCGATCGGAGCTAGTACCAGAACTAGCATGCCAAAATATGACAAACACCCTATCAGTTGAGTCACAAAACCAGACCAAGAACTCAGAAATTTCACTACTGAATTCTAATGACCAAACCACAAAAGCATTCAAAAGTATGTACACACGGATGATAAAACTAAATAGCAAGGTACGCAATGTAATCAGATATAATCAACCTAACTGCATACGACAAAAGACTTCGGAAGAAATAAATAAATTTCCAAACCCCTGTCAAAACCATCAATATTGCAAAACAATAATGGTAAGTTTTAGTAGCAATTTCACCAAAATATTTGAAAGTATCCACGCATTTCAACATTCATCCACCAAAATCAAGCGAGTTACTGGTTGAGACAAGAAAATACAGTCATTGAACTTCTTTACTGTGAAATGGTATTTCCTTACAGTTTGACAGATTATGGAAGAGTTTGGCTGATTGACAAATTCGTCAACTGTCTACTTATTAGTTTTTAAACACAGTCAATTAACTGATTTCGTGTTATTTTTTTGTGGTTAGCTCGACAGTCAAACATAGAAGTTGGTCATGTTTATAACTTTGTTGTGTCAATGTATGCGAAACTTCCCACCGTAAATTAGTAACAGCATAAAACGTCTAATGTCATATATATTGAAAATCAGTTATGAGGTCATAACTGGTTGACTACATTTGTTGCCCTGAAGATATTTGTGTACGATGACCAAAGTTTCAGAAGCGGTAACTAGATATACACAATACGAAATTGTTCCGTATCACCTTTGGCTACAATATGAGCTCTCAGTATTATGTTAACAAATTGTTCAACAAAACGCAGCAAACAAAGACAACTCCCTTTGTTTTATGAGGCCAATACATACAGTATGGGTATAAAAACCTTTATTTAGGCTCGAAGTTCTCCTGAGCGCCTACGTGGTCGGAATTTCAACCGAATGTAGGAGTTCAAATGCTGGAGTCGTACAACAACCTGTCGAGCTGTGTGCTGAGTAACTCGCACTTAGATAAGAATCCATCTGGAAACGGAAAGGTACATGATGGAAGTGAAAAAGAATGTGACTTCCAGTGGAGATTAATGTGATAACAAGGTTCGAACCTGTAAAACTTGTAGTCGTTACCTGTGCAAACTGGTTATGAGGTCCATCGTGATCACCCAATGAATGAAATGCTTTTAGTTACCGTAAAATGTACACTCTATGGTGAACGGACATTTTTGAAGGGGAGTGCATTCAGCGCGCAGCGTAAGGGTGGAATTACATGTGGTGGCAGCGAACCATATATGTAGTGTCCTTTGACATCGGGCGCTTTGGCTGATATACCCCAATTGAAACGGGATCTTTTATGCATTATTCCAAAGTGATGAATCTAAACGAGCATGTGACCTATGCAAAACGTAGATTAACATTATCTTGTCAGATAAGCGGTAATTCACGACAAACTAACGTAGTGTCACATGAAAAGGTGATGAAATATCACGACTCCCAACATTTCTGCGTAAATTTGCCGATTTGCTCATTGCATTATCAGAAACCGAAGATTTGGATGCAGCTTCTGGTTTTCAAATCCTTCCGTTACTTGCATGCAAACAGGGATTTCGTCTTTGCAATTTCAGGCCATACGGTACATTGCATGAGATAGGGGAAAAGATATCACAGCATAATTGAGTGGATTCACTATCTATCAGATAGACACGAAGAGGTATCGTCAGTGTAAACACTTTTAAACTTGTGCACGTCCACAGTATTATTATTATGACTATTACTGGATGAGCAGAATTTGTTAAAGTCTTCAGGTAGTGGAATTCTTTTCCCACTACGTACGCTTTAAGTAATTTACCTGGTTGTTGCAAGTAATCGCGAATCGCTTTTTGAAAGACAATCTACAGGTTTTCAACGTAATTTAGTTGTTTCTGTTGACATTTTTGACTCGTGACTTTTAAATTGTAGCGTGTATTGGTCACTTTGATCGGTGCCCGTTTAACAGGAGACGACTTCGCCATCTGTTCTGAACTCGGCTTTCACTACGACGAAGGCACTCCCGGCTGCCGTTACTACTCTAACGCCCACTCCACTGGTTTCATCATTGTACGATGCCAGACCGACCTGTTTAGAACCAGATGACAATGTCCAGACCGGTTAGATGCACTTTACTGTGCATACGCAAGTCGGTCTACCGATCTACGGGCAGAATGAACATGGTATGTATGTATCCTTATTCTGCTTACGTTCTTCGGGTAAACACCGTTTTGGTTAAAGCTGACGAGAAACAACCATAAGCATTGCTGGCAGGATAAACAAACAAAGAAATGGGTAAAACGGGAGGGTTAAGAGTTACCGGTTAACCACAACAGGTAACAGTTATGGTTACGGGCGGAAATGCCATCGCAAAATGTTACATCACCAGAGGTAAACATCAAGCTGATCTGACACCGCTACAGAGCAGCTTGCACACATTCACCTTTCTCTACTAAGCATAACCATAAATTTGATGCTTAGGAGAATCAAAGTGTTTACTTATATGCCGCATCGGTTGCAAATTGACAAACATCTTGAGAAACTTTTCAGATTTCTGCAGGTCAGGAACCATAAATAAGATATAACGGAGTAGAGCTCAACTAAAATTGGTCAACTAAGAGTAGTTCAGTTTAATCCTAACCAGCAGGATGTGTGGTATATGTAGGCAAAGTTGCTTAAAAAGTCGATTATGTGAATAGCTGTGTTCGGTAATTCTCATCGGGCTTTTACAATTATACAAGATAGGTGCAAGAGCATGATGAGAGTTACCGAAAACAGCTGTTCGCTTAAAATTGTTTGATTAAGATTGGCCTCCGTATGCGACGTTGCATCGACCTTGTGAATGACTGAGATTGAATCATTCTTGTTCATGATATGCCCCATTTGTGATTGTCATTTTCTAGTAAGCATGTATTTTCTGTCGTTTGGTACAACGGGAACTGGTGCACTTTTCAAAGGCATACTGGCCATTGCTGTATGTAAATGCCCCTGAGTGTATTCGCTGTCAAAACATCTGACTCGAAAATGGACAGTAACCCTCATGTTGTGAACGTACTCGAAATGTCCATATCAAACAATCGTCCGTAGTACGGCACATTTTTCATACTCAGGCTAAATCAAACTTCTTACTGCCAAATGACTGGCGCCTGTCTCCTGTCCCACTCGGCACATTCAGCAGATCCATATCGGAAACTTTTATCCACCCGAGACGTGTGTTGTTCATAAAACGTAACAAGATTATACCAAACTGTAAAATTTGTGTTCTGCCAGCCTTCCAATCGTCGATCACATATATTCCAAATAAGTCTGGTGACTGGCTGAAGACGGACACTTGTGGCACGTTCCAGATTAAAGTGAGGTTAACCTGAAATCAAAAACTGTGACCAAATGTGGACGTCATTAGAGTTGGATAGTTATAACTCTTTACTGCTTATCATTCCTCACTAGAGAATGGCATTCGGTGCATTAAGCTTCTAACAGTCCATTGTTTTTGACTTGGTCTGTTATGTTCACTATGGAACTGTGTGTTTTACGTCTAACCGAGACAGCTTGAGATTGAATTGAACAACAACTAAACACATGAGGCGTTCAGTGCTTCTAGATCGACAGTACCTAATGGCGGATGAAAAGGACTCATCGAATCATTCAGTCGAACAGGTGGCTTGACGGTAAACTCCCAACGAGACTGTGAAAAGTGTTCCGTCATACTCCTCGGAAACTTATTCTTCAGGTCTCGAACGAGTTCACGTTTCGAGCAGAAAAGGACGACAGTCGTTAACAGTTCTTCTCGAATAAAGTTGGGCTGCCATGCTCAAGAATGACACTTACAAACACATCTCCTTAACCAGGGAACTTATTATCGAATAAGCCTTTTCAGCTATATCCGCTGTCACCGAAGGATTCAATAATCACCGTACACCTTTTGTAATTACCGAAACTCACCTGCCTATAATGTACAGATATATGTCGAGAGAAGAAAAAGCGACACAGTTCTCAACATTCCATTACATTCTAAATAAATTATTTGAATGCAGGAAGCCGTTGTGTATGGCATTCATGATATGCATTCTACAGCCAACTTTACGAAACGGGACGTGAACAAGTTTTTTCGGCGGAAAAGTAGTGTGTATTGTCTAGTTGGAAATGGGTTTGGAGCACAGATCATATCTATAAACGCCTGTATGTTTACGATAAAAGAAGTGAGTGGACTCACAATCCACAGACTACTTTCCCCTGACCATTTTTGTGTACAGGGTTTAGAACATGCGGAATACTTCGACTTGCAGTTAGTCCAACACTTTAAAATATCTAACACAACTCATGGTGAAATAGCTTCACCGTACTACTGCTAGTAATACCTACCCCCAACTTTCGTGAAGCGAAGCACACGGTAAAACTTCAGCAGTTAATTATTAAAGTGTCACTTAACAGCCTTCGTCTGATAGTGTCGGCAATCAAAATCAACGGAAACTGAAGAATAATCACTGCACGTCGGCCACTGAATGAAGTCTACAAGAGCTAATGTTTGACAAGATTCTCCCGAAACTCTTCACTGTCTGCATTTTTACAAGTCTTCGGTTCTGTGACATGTGGAGTTATAAGACAGATTTGGACACTTAGGCACTTTTGCCACTGTAATCAGCCGCTTTCAATAGAAGCGATCATCAGCCAGTATGAAAAATTTTAACGAGATAGTTCAGCACGATTTTGACATACTGTATTTATTGACTTTCAACTCAAGAATGATTTCAACCACGCAAATATGCAGGTCCATTAATAAAGGCACTTTGGTTAGATACTTACCGTACATTAAAGAAGTCGGGGATTGGGTTGTTAAACCAACACAAGTTGGATTGTTCATGAAAGTAAATTAGACTTACCAAAGACTTAACTTTGACCGTTCTTGTTGAAGCACCGGTTGAGGGTAACCTTCCTCTCGCGAACTGACTCTCCGGTTGACTAGGTGACACAGGTGGTCTCGTTTGATATTCAGGCTGTCGGTAGGCTTGAACCGGCAATTCTTGCTGTGATTTTATATAGGTGGTCTGATCCACAGATGATTTGAACTGACTCGGTGACTGATAGCTGCCAGTAGTCTGCTGTGTTGGTACACCGGCGACCTGCTGAATGCGTGTAGGCGATTGACCAAATTGAGTCACTGAAGCCTGGGATAGGGGTTGTGATTGTGCTGTTACGCCGGTCGTACCGAATGGTCTATAGTGCTGTTGCTGTTGCTGTTGTTGTGGCGATGGCGGTGGAGGCAGATCGAACGCGCCCTGTGATGGTGCAACCCACGATTGACTAGACTGGACGCTGATTGGCCGAACCGAAGCAGGCTGCTGATTGGTTGCCGGATAGGCAATGGCCACACCGCTTGGCTGACTGTCATGTAACGAGGTCTGAGTTTGATATCTAACGGGTTGGCTGCTCGGTTGTTGTTGCGTTGGTTGTCCCGGCCTAGCTGGTTGAGCGTATACAATCTGACCAGTCAATTGTGGTTGTTGTGCCGGGTATTGCTGCTGTTGTGATGGCTGCTGATATTGTTGGTACTGTGATTGGGGCTGTTGAAAAGTTGTGTATGACTGCGCCGTTGGTTGTTGCTGAGGCGATTGTGGTTGCTGTTGTTGTCCGAAATAAATCACACTCGTCTGATTCCCATAGGCGGATGGTGTCCCCGGTTGTCCGGCACCGTAAACCACGGTCCGGGTCGGTTCTACACTCGGTTGTTGTGTGGTTACCACGCGGTACTGAGGTACCTGTTGCTGCGGCTGTTGTTGCTGTATCGGCTGGCTAGATCCGACAGTGAAAACTTGGGGCTGCCCTGGGAGTGAACGTTGTACAGCCTGGTACGTCTGAGGTTGTGGTGACGGTGGTTGGAATGGACTCGAATAGAGGCCAGTCTGCGGTGAGCTTGGGTATTGGGCCGGTTGAGCGTAGTAGGTTTGTTGTTGTCGTTGTTGAGGTGGTTGCTGTTGTTGATACTGCTGTTGCTGTGTACTTGCTGGCTGTCCTAAATTGATTTGCGCACGCGAAAGACTGACAACTTTCGTAGACGAGGCCGGACTGGAACCCAAGTGAACTGGCTGTTGCGGATATGACTGGTAGTTCACCTCACCACCGTCTTGCATTGCCATATGGAACAGAACTGGTTAGTTTGGTATAATTGCGAAAAATAACTGGGTAAAGTCGAAATCGACCCTCTGTAAACGTGCGAAATGCACAACTGGACCCGACCAAGTGTACACGGAACAAATGTGCTTAGTTGTGATGCAATGCGGGTGCAATATGCGAGAAGTTTCCCCATCCTTTTCACAGATTGGTTGTGACAATTTCACAACTATTAGTGGTTGGTTGGACGGAAGAAGACCAAGAGGTAGACGAATGGGTTCCAGTTTAGGTGTGGGTATCTCGAGAGGGAGACAAGTGCGTATGTGTGCTATAGTTGGTGGGCGGAACGCACGCTGCCGTTAGACAAGGTCATTTGCTGCTGGCATGAATGCATAGGTGTGGGCGCGCACAAGCAGACATGTGTGTACTTCTACGTGAATGAAGGGCGTTGAGTGGGTTTAGTTATTGACACTTTGTTAACCGGTCGATCATCACATACACACATATGAGGAATTAATAGCTTTGGTGGATGCGCAGTTTACTGACTAATAGATTGTACTCGATCACATGTGTACGAGGTTGATTATATGATTGACATGCCATCTGCAAACCTGTGGTAATTCGCAAGATACTCGTCGTATAGATTGTCCATGATATTCATAAGAATCTATACAAAACATTACACTGCCACCTGGTAAAAGACATTCGCGAGAAAGAAACTGATACGGATAAGGCCTGTATATGGTCAAAGTGTTATCCTAAAACACTCGTAAGTAACCAAGCCCTGTTCACAAACAAACAGCTGAATTTTCGATTATTCAATAAAACATTTGTATCCAGGAGTAGTATCTTAGTGAAATATTGGGCTAGGGCATTGGCCAAAAACAGAGAATTACTGGTGCTTCATACACCAGATTGAAACCACTCAACCAATAACATATCGATTGGTATTGCGTCGTATTAGATACAGAGAAAAAACGCTAGATTTGGGTAATTGATCGGTAACACAAATAGTTTCAGAGGTCAATGATGTTAACATACACTTCGCCACTGTCGTATCATACGAGCACTGCTTTAAGGAGGAGTGTATAAAATTCTCACTTATATTCAAGTCATGTTAACATGGACACATACCCTCTTGTAATGATGTGTACCAAAAAATGTAATATCCGGATTCATTTTGAAGGGCCTTCAAAAATTTCAACTCCTTGACAAAAAACTTAATAGATAATGTGTGAATGTGAAGCATCAGTTCAGACATGTGATAAAACTCAGTGATTAAACCACACTACTGGGCATGAAAGTGAGAAGACTAAGAAGGGTCACTCATTCGCTGCATCGGTTGAGACGACGTCGGCGGAACTGACGCGACATGATTCTGTTGGAGTCATAGTCAACCGACGGCAATCTGACAAACGGAGATGAAGGTAATGTCCTGTTTTTTCCCCCCAAGTGCGATATCATGATATTGGTGTTAGTTACAACTACATATTTTAATGGGAACCTCATATATTGTTTGAAGTGGCACAATATTCTGTTGAACTCTATAAACACTTCATAGTAATGCACAGTGATCACTGCAGAGGTGTATATTGATGCCGAAGTGGTTCACTTTTGATCGATTTTACTCTCTTGGCTTACTGATGTCTACCTTGTTGCGTCTCATCACTTATTCTTGTTTAGTGTGCTACTACATTCTGATTGATCGTTAAACATTCAGTTTTGTCGGTCAGCTTATCGACCTCTTCGGAACTGCGTACAGCCGAATTGAGAATAGTGATCGATGAAAGTTCGGTAATTAGCAAAGGTCACACATCAGCTTGGTCACTCGAAACGTAATGACAACTGCAACAAAATAGAAACATATGTTTTCATTCACCCTGCATGAGTGCATAATTTGCCTGTGAATAGGGGTGTAATTTAGACAAATCTGAATAACTGCTTTGCATATGTGCAGTCTGAACTTACGGGATGAATTTGTTTTGAATATTCTCGTCGGTCGTAATTTTATGGCTAACAAGGAAATAAAAAAGGCTATTCCACGGTGTTCAATGCAAAGTCATTGGTGTACTGGTCAACAAGGCTGTCTCACAAAAGTGTGGCCGGAATGCTAACCGCAGCCATGGTGAGGATATTCACTGCTGACGAGCTTCAACAGGAACAAAACCTGGATTTAGTGCTCAATTTTAAGGGAGCTACCTAGAAAGCCTATGAGATTACGGGAACTGCGATTATTTATGAGTGACGTCCCACTTATGCCAATCAAAATTCCATGCTAATAAATCCAGGGTAGAGGGGACAGATCGTGAGTAATACTCATAGCTAAACAAGCAACAATTGACAGCCACTTATTTTTGAACTGTCAATAAACAATCAGCAGCGCTTCCACTCAATCGAGAATTGGAGAATTGTGATCACATGCGATGACTTCTACCGATGACACAAAACTAATCTCTTGACTTGTAATCAAAAAGACCTTCTCGATAGGTAGGTTATATTTCGTCCTTGCTGCGTGCAACTTGTTTAGAGTTAGTTAACCCACATCTCGGTCAGTTTGTGATATACGGTTCGGCTTTACGCATTATTTCTGTTCTACGTCAGGAAAAACGACGAACACTGTGAGTGGTACGAAACAAAAGACTGCGATGTTGATGAGAAGTAGAAGGAAACTTGTTGTTTGTGCAAGCAAAATACGTTGTGCTACTTTCTTCCTGTGTATCATCACAGCAACTTTTTAATCCAACTGCCATCTTTGGAAGGGAATTTAAGATAGACAGCCTTTTTAGACATCTCCACTATCGCATTTTTGAAAGTATTATCACTCTATTTCCCGATAAAAAGTTACCTACAAAAACCGAACTATTCTGTCAATTTAATTCGTCATATATTCCGACTAGTTACAGACAATCGTGCTGAGTTGGGCGTAACCTTCTATCCAAAAGCTCACTAACGGTTATCGTCGAATACATTACATGGATAAAGACATGAAATGAAGTAGGATGAAAACAAAACTGAAACACGGATCGTAATGTGTTTAAGAAGCATAATCATAATTACATCACATAACATGATGAGGTCCATTCACGGTATAACACTTGCATTACGAACAGGTCGATCAAAGGAAAGCCAGTTCAAACAATATCGATGTAATGGCTGAATAAGCTCTAGGAAACCTAATCATCAGCATCATCATCACCATCAACATCGTCATCATTACCACTGTTGTCATAACAACCAAGAGCCTGATCAGAAGGTACAGGGATTAGGTCCGCCGCTCACCTCAGCAGTGACTTGTAAGAAAATATTACTAAGAAGTTCCAAAATGAATAAAAGAAAGTTAAGCGGAAGAACTAGGAATGATATTAGTGCAGGTACGCCATTAATTGCGACACATTGCCATATCGGATAGCGTCTCTAACCATTGGGTTGAGTGATCACGAGGGCTCCATCCAAGCAGGCGACACCTACCCACTTTGCTCATTGAAGCAGTCAGGGTTCTCATATTTCCTGACCACAGTGTCCCCTGACAACCACGTGGTTTCATCCAACTGTTGGTGTGTTCACCCGGTACGGTAAACGATCAGCTGGCATGCGGAGTATGTGATACAACCATTACAGGTTGAGTAACGCGATTAGTCGACCAATTCATCACGCATTCCGAGCGTTCCGGAATACACGCTGGCGGACAGCTAAATTGCTCACGCAATCAGTCCACTTAATGTGGACTAATTGACGGAGACAACGATAGCAAAACGTAAAGTCTGCTAATACTTTCACGTTTCATAACCACAGAGCAAAACAGAATGTACACAAACATTATGTACCCTTCCGTTCAGGGGCAACCAGACGTCTTTTTGACGCCACAGGTGAAGAAGTTCGCCACAGACAACTCGCAGCATCAGCAATTTGACAAGCTGTCAAGATACTGTTAAGAACTTGTATAAAATTATACAAATACTCCAACGGAGTGCCTCTAATGAAGGACATAGAAGTGGGAATACCCCATTCTTGAAGAAGCCCATTGCACTTTGAAGATTTGAACCGTATTCCATACAAACCAGCCCGGTCACTCATTTTGTTAAGCATGGTATGTATGTTTGCGGCAGAGGGGGATAAGTAAGACCATGTCGTCCGCGTACTCCAGAATGGTCAACCTAGTGCCTGGAAGAAAGCCAACACGAAGTTCACTGGGTTCCCCAAGCATACCTCCCGGAATGCCATCCATATATTAGAAACGAACAGAGAGAGGGAGATTGGTCACCCTTGACGAAAATCACCAGAAATGCTGAACGCCCGAGAAAGTTGTCCACAGATACTAATCTTGCTCCCGGAGTGAGCATAATCTGATATCAACAGATTCCGGTGTAAGAAAGGCCGATCTAAATAACGCTGAGAGAAACCGAATCGAAAGGAGCCTCCAGGTCTACCAACGCCACGACCTTCGGTTGCACATGAGAGTGCCGATGTTCCAAGATCCGTCGCAATGTAAAAATGTGATCAACGCAACCCGAAAAAATCGGAATCCTGCCTGTTCTTCGCGTATCTGGCTTCCTCTGGGCTTACTGAGCCGAAGTAAAATAAAGCCAGTAAATAAACTGGGTGTAGCAAACACTAGACTGATGTCTCTGTGGCAGCCACATTGAGGTCGGGCCTCGTATTTGAAAACGCGGACTACTGTTGATAAGCACCAATCACGGGGTACCTGTTCAGGTTTCAAAACCATCTGGAGGGGTTTTGTCAGTTCTAAACTATCAACCTCTCCTTATCATCCTCGATACGAGAGGGAGAGAAGAGGCCTGGACCGAGAGCCCCATTGCGCTTCAATAACTTGAGCTCCAGGACCACTTCTGCTTCCGACGGAGGACCATCTGGAATGCATTAACTGACCAATCGGGTCCCACCGTCCACATGATCTGGTTGACGCCAACTGAACTGCTCTGCAAAACTTTCAGCCCATCTGTCAAGTCGGCGCGATTTACTACTGATAAGTGAACCATCTTTTTCACATATGGTCTCACTTACATCGACTCGACGACCAGTACAACCACGGATCAGGGAAAAAAGCCTTCTGCGATTCCCAGATAAAAAGGCTCTCTTGATCTCTTTCGATATTTCGAACAAGTAATACTCACCGCATTTGCGCAAACTTTTGGTCAGCTTGCGTTAAAATTCTCGACGGTAGTCATCATATTGAGAACCAGGTGAGGTCAAGCGACGTTTGTTCATAAGGTTTATCGACATGATGGAAATCCAGTTCTGTCATAACTACAAACCTCCCTCACAACACACCTCTTCACAGCAAGCTTTCATAGCTGACGTGATTTGTTCCCAGTGTTCGTTAGGTTCTCTGGCCTGACTCGAACAGTACAAATATGTTCATCAACGTACTTTTGGTGAACGTTCTTTACATCCCCATCGCTCGAAAGCCA
>LUCH01003648.1:22574-61158 GCA_013368495.1 Paragonimus heterotremus | reverse complement strand
TGCGCACGACTAAAGTCAGCTAACGGAGACCATGTATCATCCTTGTCGTTTATCAAACAGTAGACTGTGATCCGCCCCATGTCTATGATTCGAATGACCTATTTGCCTTGCTCTAAGTTTTTACATATAAAACCCACGTACCCTATGCAATTGTAAAAGCCAGATGAGAATTACCGAAAACAGTTGTTCACATAACTGACTTCTTATAAGTCTTTTTAGTATGAGCATATGAAGTTCACTTTATCTTCTAATGTGTAGACCGTATTTCAGTTGACTTGTGCTACACGTAAAGTGCAAATACGATACCTGCTGATCTCCCAAGAGATCACTATCAAAGAGCTTATGCATTCTGGTAGCAACCAGTGAAATATCGCTTATCAGTCGTATAATTCATAAGAAGATTAGCGACTGAAGGAAGCTGGGATACTTACATTCATCAGTTTCTATGTTAAATCGTTCAGAACGAGTGAAAGTCGACGAGTACACAGGTCCCATTAAAAGGATCATAAAACCCAGCAATGACAAAAAGTATGATTCGGAACAAAACTACTGATGAAAAAATCAAAGAATAAGTTGTTAGCAGAAAATAAGCCCAACCACATCCGAGTAAATATGAAACAAACGCAATTCAGCATGCAGTGCATCTTCACTTTATCAGAATTATTCTGATACAAAGACTGTTAATAGGCACACTTTGCTTTCCTGAATGTGTATCGAGTGTGCTTGTGAACTCACTAACTGGTGAATTTGTTGTGCACGTATGTACACTAAATGCGTATTCGTACAAACTAGGTTGCTCAGAAGTGAGCTTCGCAAACCACTGATAAACGTTCATGGTAAAACAACCCAGCCTGATACAGTAAGGAGCAGAATGTTGCTACCCGTTTTCGCACTCATCGTTAACATGTTGTGATAATGACGGTATCCTTTGTTAGGTATACGTGGCGCGCTTCAAAATTTAGGCCAATATGAGGGCCTACCAACAAACTAAGCATAACCGAAAGGACGTCCAAGTGAGAGGTCCCAAACACGTTTGACACTACTTTGATACATGCACTGATATATGCACGGTTTACTATTGAAAAATATTCGACAGATAATTTCTCGCTGGTGGTGAAAACCAGCAAAATATGGATCTGTTGCCAACCCAGTTGCAATACCCGTGGGGCACATATACACTTGATGAACTCCCACTGATCAGACCAAGTCTGACCTTTCTCATTCGTACTCTCAGTTTATTACATCATCGTGTTTAGACGGCAAGGAAGCCGTCGAAGAGGCAGACTGTAAATTCTATCTAAATACGATAGCCAAGATAAGTCGTGGGTGCTGTTTAATTAATATTATAAGTTGAACAATGTTCACATTTGATCGCAGCTGTCGCATTCTCATAGATGTTCTAATCAGTCCCGTTTATAAAGAAGCACTAGACTTTCTCATGTTATAGCTCGCCAGTAGGTCATAAACTGGCAAGTAATTCATATTAACAAGCATCAACTACTTATGAGTAGGCAAAGTATATAATTAATATCATATTTAAAAGTACGTCAGTGTTAACCATGCGGTACGTTGTCTGCACGCATTACGTTCACCTGGCGAGATGGCCCGATTAGTCGAGACCGGCATGGAAACCTCCACATCCCCGTGCAATCATACCATATGGAAACCTAAACAGACAGATTGCTTGTTTGTCCTGACAGCGTGGTGCAAACAGTCGACAGTGAGGTGATCCATCGAATCAACCAGGTTGTTCCACTCGGTGTGTTGGTCGATTTCGAGATAGGAGTTGATCAGCTTTGTTTTCTGCAACACGGAAGACGTGGTTATTGTACGTCTTGCACCAGTGGTTGTATCGGACCAGTTGTATCGGTCAGCGCAGACAAGCACGCACGTGTGCACACGCAAGTTCCCACCCAATTAAAAGTTGGACTTGGCTCAAATTTAAAAAAAGCTAGTAAGCAGACTAGGCATAGCGGGACGCAAGGGGAATGGATGAGTAACTCGCGCTAGGACGCCGGATGAGAGTCGGTTTGATTATCAGTCTGTGATCGGCTGGATACAACATGCTAGACGAGATAACGTACGTACCATGGCTTTATTGGCAAACAAATCTCTTGAGAAATACTGAGAAACAAGGCACTTCCAAAACGAATCAGTTCAAGTCTCAAAATCAACATTTTCATCGCTGTTCTCAGTAGACAACATGAGGGCCATTGCTCTATTACACTGATGAATCTTCAAGACATTATGATCTAACGTGAGAAAAGAATTGTCTTGATAAATTAACTCTTGTACCACATTTGGACCACTCTGGACCAGTAGTGACGTAAGAATTTCCCCTCATGTTGCTAGTGTTTATCTGTTCTGTAAGAATCCTTTATATTCCCGATACCAAAGTTTATTGTGAATTCTGGTGTGTAGGTCTACTGCTCTCTGATACCTGTCTTATTTTCCAAGTCACTTCCACTGGTCTACTTATTTCTGCTGATCTTTCTTAATGTCCACAAACTCATCAAGTCAGTTTAAAGTGTTCCTTTGTTCTACCGAACTACGTTTAGCGCAAGTTCAACGTCTTAAGTTAATAGAACTGTTATGGTCGACTTCGGTGTTTTTGGTAGCTCTGGATCCACCTCACCTCTTACTTGTTATCAACTGGCAGTCCATTTTTGCAGTTGTCAATAACCCTACTTTTTACTCGTTTGTACGGCACAAAGTTCTATATCCTTTTAACTTAGCGCAAATTTCACGATCTCACATTTTCGAGGGTAATATCATGAGGGGCGAACGAATCCTGGTTACCCGTTTGGCGACATACGAGACCGAACGGTAGCGGGGTAATCGTTTGCCAGCAATGTTTTTCATCCAGCATTCCGTACTTCTCTTGGTCACACTATTACACCTGGTGGGTTCTAACCATTCTGTCAAAGTGACGGAGGTGATTGGTTCAGACTGCTAAGTTAAGAACATCCAGATGAGAGTAGTAAGGTGTAGGAATTTGTTCATACCTGGAGCCATTGATATGCGCCTCTGCAATCTAGCGCTGTATGTCCAAACATGTTTCGTTGAGACCTCGGAACTACCTTGAGAACCCCCAGTCGTTGAGTCTTTGATAATGAGTTATTGTTCCGTTGGTGTCTTGATCACAGTTTGACAGTAATTTGATTGACATCAGTTACCTACCCGTTCTCCGTCTACCCTATTCATTATTCCCTTGAGAAAACGTGATATAAATGTTATGCACTTGACCTGCTACTGAACCATTAGGAAGTAGCTAGTTCGCTACACTGTGGTTTTCATTATTTTTTTCAGATCAACGTAACCACATCAAAATCGAATTTCTGGCTTACTTACTCACTTCTCTTCTTGTTTAGCATTAGACTACCAGTCTCTTAACCGTTGATTGATTATGAGCTTACTAGCCAAGGAAATAGAACACACGAAAAGAAATTCTATACGTTACAAATTCGTTTTTCGTTGTTAGTAACCGTTCATCAGCTGACGCAAAAATTGAGCAGCTGCTTCTGTTCATTCTCCCCATCCTTGTAATCTCGCATGCGTTAACGTACATTCCGTTTTATACTTTGTGTAGCACTATGTCCCAACCATGTCATTTCAATCACAAATTCGGTAACTGCGTCGTTGCTGTATGGGTTGAATGACTGCGCAGACAGGTAAAGGTTCACTATTCGAGTAGGCGTGAGAAAGGAATTGCCATTGCATTTGCATTGCAGACACAACCAAGAAAACCCACTTGTGTGTGTTTGACGTTGAAACAAATGAGTCAGTTTCATTGAGGTTACGGGTGATTGATAGTCAGGATGAAGATGCAACGTAAAGCGCATGACAACTGAATCTGTTGGGGCTCATATAGTTAGGACAGTCTTGGGTCGCAGGCTAAGATGTACGGCACCGCTGCCTGCTGGGCCTAGTTCCTTTGCTTCGATTTTTATCCCGATAAAGACTACACATCTGCATCCATTCAACAATCTATTGTTCATCCCATTCGGGCTCCAAAAAACGATCGATTTTCCTATCTTTGGCATTCCGCATGGTCATGCGTAGTTCATTGGTGTATTTGATCAGTCGCGTCTGTATATCACAGTAAGGGAGAAAAGAACTGATTGATTGTCTTTAATGTCACGTCATGTATGACACTTTGGACTTTGTCGTTAAGTGTTTCGTTTGCCACACTTTATCACTGGGAAGGAAGCTGCCAAGACATATTTACCACCACTGAGTGTAGCTTTTATATTCCCGTAGGCAATTAAAAACCCTGAATTTCGATCCCATGTATTTGGACAAGAATTTTAGTGTCGAAATACATAGTAGAGATTATGTACAATATACTATGTGGCTGATCTAATTAATTACTGTTAACAACCGTACACTCCACCAGTTCTTCGATGAGAGAAACATCGACGACAGAATCCCGCTTGATGCCGTCTTCTAGTTGACACACCATGACTCCTTATTTTGAGCTAAGAACGTGGATGGCACAAACGTTATTTATTCAAGAAAGCGACACATGGGTTAAACGCTTAAACAGGACAGCAAACAAAAACACTCATTTGTATACGGTACTCGGCCCAGACCGTCTCGGTTGCTACAGTCGTCAATGCTCAGTTCCTTTACGTAGCAATGACCATTTCGTGCGATGCTGCATGCCGATGTTTCTTCCTGTATTATCCCTGCAGCAACTTCGACGTCAAAATACATGCTCTGGTCCCACTACTGAATAACAGTCGTATGAGTAGTATATTACGATCGCTCATCTTCATTACATGCAGTTACCGGTGTCATCTGTGGTGTAAACCAGCGCGGCTGACAATGGACTCGCTTAGATAATGTCAATGCTATTCATTACCGTCCCGCCTTCGATACTCTCGTATGCCGAGTTAACTATAAACCGGGTGGCTTATATTTTCACAAACCACTTGTGGACTTTATTGACATTAATGTAACATTCAGACTCCCACAGGTACAATCAACATAGTAAAATACAATTTAAAAATTCACGAATGATGAGCAGAAGGTGTGGGTAGACTTTCAACAACTAACCACTTGATTTGTAGCACGGATACTAGTTGTTTCTCAGTCAAACATTCTTCAGTTTCCGTGTTATTTCGCTGAAGAGAAAGGCTGCAAAATTCCACTCCGCCCTTCGGCCTAGGTTCCACCTCATTCATTTTAAACTAAGAAGTCTGGTAAGGAATAAAAAACCACGGCATAATCTTCCAAAGTATAGATTGTAGTGAAACTCGATTGGGTCAGCGGGTTTGGGATGCGAACAACTACAAGACGAACCAAGGTATTCACAAAACATTCCGGCGCACAATGTTCAACAGTTTGTCAAAGCTAAGCGCTGGTCACTGGCCCGGAGTGAGTAGTAGGATATGCGTGACCTGGCTGCAGAGCCTTTCACTGGACTGTACACCAACGCGGCACCCAAATTCGTTGCCACTTATGTAAATTCCTAATGTTTGTCCAACAAAAGCCAGGCACTGGACCTGGTAACTTCATTCGACAATGGTCCTACCTCGTTAATCTGAACGCAGATAGGCACTATGAACAGTGTGGTAACATGTCCTCACTAAGTGGTCGTTTGCTTGCATGTGTGGGTTCGTGCATTTTTGCTGGAGGTTTTCTCACCTTGATCGACTAACTGTTTACAAGATTTGGCACCATCATGACTGTACGCTCCTACACACACTGAGACAGCAGCCACATTGTGCAGTTGTGTAGACGAGGAAATCCACTTACAACACAACGGTGGGTTCAGGTCCCTTTGGCATGTGATTACCGTTTCCTGTGAAGGACTGTTGTGACCAGGTTCATTGTTTATCATTGGCCAACCCAACAACAGACACATGTTACGGACTTCGACATTCCACTGGTGTAATTTGCTGTTGGTGGTTTGTCCACCTATTCTGAAATCCAGTTGTGTCTGTCCTATTAAGTTCAGTCTTCACACAGTGGATCAAATCTTACCGCTGGTCGATTGGTAGAATCGTTCTAACAACGGAGCTGATAGAATTCGACAGAGCACAGTTGATTGTGCTGAAGATTCCAAGCAGGCAGCATCCAATGATTACGACAATAATGTGATTCAAAACCGTTGTTTCCTGAAGTAAATTTGTAAACAAGTCAAAAACAGCAGACTACACGAATTACTTCCTGGCGAATTTCGCCGCATCTCATCAGACGCATACCGCAGTGTTGGAGTTTATATAACAGTCGAGCAAGGTTAGTGAAAAGAAAGGCAACACCATGTACACACAACCCACCCACCCCAATACAACTCACACACGCACGAGTAATGAAATTATTCATTTACCACGACAGTTTCAGACTGACAAACATGTCCTTCTGTTGGCGGAGGATTTTCTACCACATTTGAACAACAATAGTCTCAGTGAACAGAAGAAACCATCGAGTGTTGTAGACTCTGAAAGCAAGAGCAGTAATGACCTTGTGTTCAAAGGTCAGCAAGTGATGTGTTGTCGACGGTGTTGGTTGTTTGCGTTGCATTGTTTGCGCCTGATTCATCTCACGGTCAACCCAAGCCGGAACACATTCAGGAACTTGACTGCGCAACTGTCGTTCCGTTCTGCCTACGTAGGTGGCCTGGCACCCACAGTGAAACCGGTAAATACAGTGAGATTTGACGTACGGAAGCAGTAACACTTTCACCGGAGGGAATGGTAATTGGCTGATTGAAAATAACATCGTGGCAGAGGCCGTGTAGAACGTTCGACTGATTGCTACTCGAAGTCGCCGACTGAGTTGTTCCATCACAACATTACTTTTATAGGCTGGCTGTAAGGTGACGCTCCGGTGGGGCACAGTCGACTGTCTTGCTGCATCATGATCAGGCTTGCTGAGTCGCTCGCCGAATGCACGGGGCTGACCACTGGATTGCAGTACTGACTGCGGATGCTTTAGTTTAATGTGCAGTATCTGAAGTTTACATTTTTCTGGCATGATTAAATAAAATACGAATGAAAACTTGTTTGTGTTGTACGAGTGTAAAGCTGTTGTGGTTCAGATACTAACCAGTCCATGTGCCCTTTCTGTGAACAGATCTTTTGACCATACCGTCAGATCGTTATGTTATGAGAATGTCCGGAAAAACAACAGACTGACCAGCCCCATGTTGACCTGACAGTGATAGGTTAAGATGCAATTGATACATCATTGAATGCAAACTCTTCGCGTCTTCCCTGCTAGTAGTAATTATAAATATGTCACTTACGTATCCACAATAGAGCATCGTCTCTTCAGTGGTAGTAGCTGTTCCTCAAAACTGGCCATAAAGATGTCTGCAAAAACTGGACCGAGCGGACTCCCCAATGCAACACCATCCAGCTGGTGATAACCTTTTCCCTTAAATAAAAATGTGATGTTCGATACACACAGAAGATGCAGTCGTTCTTGTAACGAAAAGGGCAAACCGACTTGTAACTACTTTTCAGCGACCGTTTGATAACTATTTCCACTGTTTTCTTCAGATGAAAGTTTGTGAAGAGTGAATTAATATCTATATTCGCAAGGCGGCATGTGCTGACGTACAAGCCTTCCAGCAACTTCACCATTTCAAACATATACCTCACAGTACACTGGGAGAATGACTGCCGTACATGTTTCAACAGCTCTGCAAAGTATTTTGCTAACCGATGTTGAGACAAATTGACTATCGGTAGTATCGGCCTCAACGGTACTTCATGCTTGTGGAGTCTCGCTGGATTATACGGTTATGGCGTCTGAGATCCGCGCGGCGTTAGGAACTTTGCAGTTGCTTCGTCAGTGAAATGTTCTTCAAGAGGCGTCTGGATTTCTTTTCGAACTTTGTCCTCAAACGTGTCCGGATTATCAGTCGTTTTATCGTATCGAAGCTTGCTATTGTCCCTAAGAATTTTCTTCCTTTTATGCACGTAATCCATCCGATCAAGTGGTACCATTCTAGAGCTCTTGTCTGGCTACATTATTACCAGTTGTTCATTTAACTGTAATCTTCTGAGCGCCGCGATGTGATTATCATAAAGTATAGATTTCTGCTGCGTGAAGCTAATACAGTATTGGGGTTCCAGGCCTCTCAATCTGACTCTGAACCAACGATTACTAACTTACGATGTAGTTATCAGACTGGCAGAGTGATCACATAACATCTCAAATTGGGCTCGTTATTTGATGTTATTTATTTTTTCGGTGGAGTTTGGAAATTGAGACCACAGACCAGAACTTTAACCTGCGAAATGCCTAACATTACAGATTGGTAATGTATCGTTCGGCATGTTCAAAAATAGATCGTGTCAGTTTGATTCTGCTCAGAGACCTTTGGAGACGGCTGCTGTCATCCGTTTCCGTCTTTCGGACCGTATCAGCGCAAAATTGGATGAACTTTATAAACAAATCAAACATATGAGTAACAACTGTGCACGTTGCATTGTGTATGCGCCCTAATTTCTAGACTGTTGTCAGGTTATTCTCCCTATCAGTTTTCGTCGTACGTATCAGGATTCTTGTAGTCGGATATATATTACGAGACCGCAATTGTTTCATATAGCTCAAATGATTCCAGTCGTCTTCCCGGTAATGTACCAGGAATTTCGGTCGAACACTGTGTATAGCAATTTTTCATTTCAGCCTCACTAATCCCTCTAACTGCTTCACTACTGAGACTGTGACTGACATGGAGTTTCCTCAAAACTGGTTCCTACAGTCAAAGACAGTCTTTATTGACCTAACAAACGATAACCATGGGAGAAGTGCGTTAGAATGTATTTTCGATAGCATGGTCAAACTTCCCGGTATTCACCAGTAAGTTAACTCATCACGTTTCCATGAACTGGTAGTCAGTTCAATGCTGTTTAACGCATTCTTTTCTTAGTTCGTTTAGTTTGAATTTAGAGACGATCAGAACAAACCAGCCTCCAATAAATTGAAATTAAACGCGTTAGTATAGTGGTATAGTTATAGTTACCTCCTGAAGACGTCCAAAAATAGCCTTAAATTTTTGCGCGCTTGTCAGTCCACACAAAGGATGAACTTTTCGATCGCTAGTTTAGTTCCTTATTAATCATGATGGTGATGATGATGTACGAAACATCCGCAACATCCCAAACCAATTAAAAGAATATTCCTAATGTACAGTTTCCAACCGTTTAAAAATCAAAATTGTACGTCCTAATCCTGCTGTTTTGTTGAAAATTCCATCAGACTAACATGTGATGGTTTTTCAATGATTAACATAACGAACAAAATTAAGAGACCCAATTGCGAAAAATTTGGACTTCGGCTTGATTGGAACCAGCGACGGAAATGTGTTCAAACGTGGCAGACGCTAGTTCGAATCCAGCCGAAGTCCAGAATTTTTGCAGTTGGATCTCTTTTAAATTACCAGATCTGCCAGTAATACAACGAATAAAGCCAAGGTTATTTTGAAGCAAGTTCAAACATACCGATAGAGTGGATCTTTATGGTTAATAGTTTACTTGGTTTCTCGGGCATATTAAATAGGTTGAGCATTTGCGCATGATAAGTCGGTCGTGCCCAACGTGAGGTCAATGAGGCTGTGAATAAGACAATGTCCTCATGTAAACGAAGCTAGATGTCAGGTGACACCGTGACAGCAGAAATTATTGTGACTGGTTGAAAATGTGAGTAGTAGCCTATCTGAAAACCGAATGGAGACGACCGTTTGTGGATAACAGATTGACACTTAATTTTCCTTGAACCCACAAAATGTGTACGTTACCTTAGAGTAGATCATCGGCAAAGCTTCCCTTCCCTAACGTTGCTGCTGTTTACACAGCGCACATCCCAAAACTCATTGGTAAAGCACTGTTTCAGAAATGTTCTTCCGTAGTTCTGTGCCATTACGTTCTCGTCATAAAAGTTGGTAGAAAGCTACTTTGTTACAAGGATAATTGTTTCAACTTCTAGTGGACCAACCTTAGCTTACAATCTAAACCTACAAAGATCCACTCAAAAACGTTTTTGCAAAAAGAACACGAGATATTTTAGTAAGATCTGATAAGTTTTGCCATATCAATGGTTAGGGACATTTGGTGAACGTCGTCACTCAGATTTGTATTCATGTTAATCGATGAACAGGTATACATTTGCAGTGTCCGATAAACTTTAACTGTCAAGAGTTCACTGGCTAGCCGAAGTTCAAAACCCCGCCATCACTGGGAGATGCACTACTGACGAGCTGTTACAAGAACGAATCTCGAATGTGGTGTTTCTATTCCAAACACGTTGGCTAAAATGTCCATGGGAGTGGGAACCTACAGTCAGTTGGAAATGATGTCCAGTATACATCAACCGAATTCATTTCCTTCAATAAAGCACAATCTTTATTGTCCTACTCACTGGTTGCTCGCGTTTATGAACCGAGATTCCGATCCACAGCACATCGCCAACTTCCGCTCACACGTTGTGTGCTCTTCTGCCCGATTTGTGTGTGTATGTGTGTGTGACCGACGCCTTCTGTCGGCGGCGTTTCGTCTGCCATTCCTAGTCTGTTGGTCAGTTCTCGTTGTGCGATGGCTTATCCAGTCGCCCGTGTAGTATGCAATCTGCTCGTGTTGAGGTATTCCACCAAGAGTTCGAATACTCCCACCTCTGATTTGGTCATCCTCCACATTATATAAGAATTGTGTTGACTGTTACTAACTTACATCGTATTATTCTTAGAACACTTATATACCTTGCAAGACCTGTAGGAGACAGTTATGCCTTCCGTCTCTTGATATGTCTCACTTTCTTACTTACTCGACAGAAAGAACGTATTATGGTGAATGATAGCGTCTTCGACTCGATCATTCCAACATTCAGTGGAATATCTCAATGCGATGGTGAGATATGGTCAAAACCCACGGCGGACGGACGGCGGATGGACTGCGGACTACACGAGCGACCGAACGAGTTATCATTCAACCAGCCAATAGACGAGGAATTACAAGCAAAAATCCACCACAGAAAGCGTCTGCTAAACGCAGAGGACTAGGTAGAAATGTGGACGACGAGTAAATGGAAACCGCACTGCGTCGTAGTGTTGGATTTCGGTTTATAAACTCGAGCGCGTGATTGACCTGGGAACGTGCGAATTGAACAATAAAGATGTTGCTTTAATGAACGGATTTTTGCTATATTCTGAATGCCTCTATGGACTTTCCAGTCAGACCTTTTCTAAAGAGATCCCTGTACTCAAAGTGGGGAGAAGTCTCAGCCCAATGGTTGATCAATGGCGCAGTGAGCAACACAGTTACCTTATGAAAGGGTGACCAGAATCATAGTCCCGACCGATACAAGGATATCCACTAGCGACAAGCTCTATAAAAACGGACCTCGCATATAGTGTCTATTTTTTAAAGGAGTTAACCGTAAAGTTTTTGGGAATACGACAGTTGCGATCAGTTGTGAGTAATGTTTAACTTAAAATCAATCAAATCCACTAACACCTAATATCAAAAAACATAAGTGCATTGAGACAATATGTCCAAAACCGAGTGTCCATCATGGTGGGCTGAGACGTTTTCTGTGTGAACTGATGCAGGATTGACAAGCAAACACCTAAACAGTCTTTCACTAATAAAAATGATATCATTGGAGATTTAATGAGCTTGGTGACTTTTAATGTGTGGGGAAGTTCTGAACACAGCGTAGTCGAGTCTTGTAGGAAGGACAGAATATATTGCATCTCCAGTCTGACACTGAAGTCGATAACTATGCACACCAGACTAAGATTACCTATTAGCTACAAAGAATCTTCCGCCGTACCCTGTAAAAGATCAGTGGAGCAGTTTTCAACTAGGTTGGCACATGTGTATGCTCAACTTTCATATCTTTTCGCAATTTCATTCATAAGACTTGAACACCACTCAAAATTAATCGCAGTCAGTCACTTCCGAATAGAAGCATCATTTACGAATTCTGCTCGTCAGTAGTTCATATCTTTGCCATGGCCAAGATTACGACTCCAGCTTAGCTTTCATGAGGTGACCCTGTTGGAATGACTAGAATAATATTTTTGACAGTCCCACTTCATTGTAAAAATTTGGTAATTTTGCCTTCGTAACTACTTTTGTGTTAGTCGAGCTGGTATTTTATAATTTCCAACTCGGACTCAAAATGATACCTCGCTCAGTATCTCGTTAGCTTGGCATGTCTTTCTCTGTGCACTATTTTTCCGAATCAATAGTAATACAGGGGCTCAACTCACCGAATCATTGTTTCCATTGTCCTACGTGTTTCGATGATGAGAAGCAGACTGGGTAGTATTTCTGTTGAACTGTCCCATCAACGTTGACCACAACATCATTAACCTCATATCAAGCATATCTGAATCATCGTATGCAAACGCTCAACTGTTGTGATCCAAGGACGCGGATGGCACAAGGGTTGTCTATTCGACAAAGCAACACATGGGTTAAGCGTTTAAACAAGACCAGAGACAAAACTACTCCTTTGCACGCGGTATTCGGCCTCAGACCGTCTCGGATGCCACAGACGTCAATGCTGAGTTCCTTTAAGTAGCAGGGACCATTATGGGCGATGCTGCACTCTGATGCTTCTTCCTGCATTTTTCCTGTGGCTTGTATGATGTCAAAATATATGCTCTGGTCCTACTACTGAATAGCCGCGATATGAGTAGTATAGTGCGATCGTTCATCTTCACTGCACAACCACATTCATTGCTATCAGTTGTGCGTGATGCCCAGCCTACATAAACCAACATCCCCCACTAGTCATCAGCACTTACTAAGCCATGTTTTGTAAATTGCTGATCGCGTTCCGTGCATTCAAGACTCCTGGTTGTTGCGATTAGATCGTGGACCGGGGAAAATGATTGGACAATCATAGATTGCAGGACGCTTCCACTCACTTTCTTTGATAAGACTATCATTAGCTATGCATCCGACGTGTATCCGTCACGTACATCATCACTATGATCGGCTCAGACCTTTCCTCACATACCCACAATGCACCGATTGTTCAGCTGTTCCGTAACCGGCACGACCTCGACACAGGTGTTTGCGATAAGGCCGGGCGAACACATAAATCTTAAGATTCACTCGGACAGCACTGTCAGTCCATCACTTGATTGACTGAATTAGGAAGGGTGCTGGTACACGTGAACCTAGTGGCTCAGGCGCTCATTTTCAGCCTTATTTGTGTAACGCATCGTGCTGCCGTGTTGTTGCCACCCCTTTTGTTTTTGGTTGTGTAAGTCGTGTGCATGTCTTACTGGGCCTTTGACTCACGCAGGTCTATCGCTGAAACCCTTACTTCAGATGAACGCTGTCCCTTGGTGTCTCCACGTTGCTCAAAGTTGATTTACGAGCGTAACGGGTAAACGAAGCCAGAACGTCTGGCTTGCCTGTTACATTTGGATAAAGCGTTCATTGGGCTCGGCGTATGTACCGGTCAGCCCCGGATACATAATTCGGAGTCAAAACCAAAGGGCTTACCCAGCGAGCAGGACTCCCAACCGGATCGGGTGAAATAACGGGCACAACACACCGCTGTAATCACAGCCAGACTATCTGCTACCGGAATATGCGTGCATCTCCAGTCCATTCGTTCTGCCCCATCGTCCTAATGTTTTGATCACCACGGTCCAAGCCATCTACATACTTCAATTATGCGCATTCTTTCGTGTGTAGATGATAATACGTTATTTGCATACAACGAAGATGAAATTCTGCTACTGACCACGGCTTTTGTTAGCGCGGCATCCGAATTTGGTTTGGGTATCAGGACAGGTAAGACATTTTCTTTATTTCAATCTTTTCCGGGTAAGAGTGTTATGTTTGCGCTTGGAATCCGCGTCAATGGAGGCAGTGGTGGTGGCTACACAAACTTCTGTTACTATCTTGCGATCTGTCCGTGTACTACGAGTTTCAAGCTCATGTGGCGAAGGCTAGAGATGCTTTGGAACATCTTGAAATACGTTTCTGGAAGAACCACAGCCTGAGGATGAAAACCAAGCTGCATATCTATCACCTAATGATGACGTCTACACTGCTATACGGCACTGAAATTTAGACATGGTATCAACAAAATGTGCGGTATATGAGCCACCTCAGTGTACAATAACTAAGACATCCTGAATTTTCGGTTGTCTAACACGGTTCCGAACAGTGAGGTGCTGCGGGGAGCGGACATGAACGGTGTTGAAGCCATGCTAATGCCCAGTTAGCTTTGCTGGCTAGGTCACCTCAGCTGGATGGCCAAAGACCGGATTCCGAAGCAGTCGCTACCCTTGTAGGTGAAGCAGGTAAGCGAAATCCTTATGGTAAAAAACAAAGATACCAGTGGGTTGTTCAGGTAAGTCTTCCGCTTTGTAATGTTGACTTTGAAGCTTGGAGGGAATTTACACTGAATCGGACAGTCCGAAGAAATACAATTTGCCTAAGCGCTCGAAGGTTCAGTGAGTTACATTTACGCGGCCGTGAATGGGAGCGCGCAGTACGCAAGGGAACCACGGGTGCCATGGGTCGTGGTGACATGACTATATGGCGTTGCGAATAATGTAGCGACGAATGCGCTGGCGGTTCCGGATTAACACGTCATCAACGTACTCACAGTACATCGTCGACGAAGAGGCAGCGAGTACGTTAGGTTCGAGTAGGTTATGTCAGTTCTGTCCGTTTCTCATTTGTACCGACCAACAACCGCCAATGGGCCACTCCTTTTCAGAAAAAATGGGTCTCACTGGCCTTCTACCCTTCCTTTTCTACAGCCTTGTTGATGCATTGTATGATGAATGCTTTGTTAGTTTGTAAGTTCAGCCCTAACTTTGGTTTCTTCACCTTATCTTTGTAGGAGTACAATAACATGTAGTCTTATAGTGAACTACTCCTTGTCTTACGTTTTCATTATTTTTTCTCCCAGTTTAAATTTTACCTTTGGTACCTCTTTCCGTCTATTTTCCGAGGGATAACGGTTTTACTTTTGCACTAGCCTACAAACTGGCCAACTAACAATGGCTGGTTGGATACAAAGGCCTCACTCAAATGTCTCCTGATCTTATTCCATCAAGTAAAACAACGGGTAGTGCAACGCAGGCTGTCTGTGGTGCTGGTCATACGCAGGCGTTCTTTGGCTCCGATTGCCGTGACAGGCTAACCCTAAACGGACATCGCCAACTGTGTCTGTCTGACTCCTGTTATACTGAAATATGTTAACCTACACTCTCCTCAATTCAGTTTGCCGGACGGCAGTCGCACACAACTCGGAGTCAGTTTATCCTGTTGGAACCAGATGGTACTCTAAGAACGTAAGTATGTGAATGATATGCCGGCAATCTGACAACAGAATAGCGTATTGAATTGGCTTTTATTCATGCGTCTAGTGGTGAAGGGTTGGAGGGAATCATCGGCAAGTTTAGTGCAAAGCATGTGGGTACACGATCGGTTCTCCGCAAATCAGTGCAAAGGCTGATTCAAAAGTTCGTTACAACACACGGTGTCCGTGACCTGCAAAGAAGTCGTCGACCGCGCATATCAACAGATGACTAATTTGCTAGTGATATTCTGCGACGTGTAAAAAAAACAGCACCCAAACACCCGTCCGTCGACTCGCTCAAGAATGTACTAGGTCGAAGTCCATAGTACACGGGATACTCAAAAGCCTCAAGTATCAGCTACACAGGGAGACTTTATTACTGGAACTTCGATTATCAGATGCTGACAAACGTGAGTCATTTTGCCTGTGAAATTTGCTGGGAAGAGATACTTATTCGAAAGTATATACTGATGACCCAATACTATATCCGATTGGATTCATGCAGAAACTACATTTTTGGCACATCAGTAACTTCCATCAGTTTGCACCAATCCGACGTCAGCATAGCCGAAGGCCGATGGTTTGGGAGGAGCTTGTTGGGACAAGGATTATTGGGCCTTTTTAATAAAACACTACGGGTGAAACCCTTGTTCGTATAATCATTCACAAACTAGGACATTCTATTTTCAAATACTGCCGCAGGACGTTGTACTAGCTATGGAATAACTGGGAGTACTTGAAAATGTTTCGTTTAAACATAATGGCGCATCACCACACTGAGCACCGTGTGTGCGAACACACTTGAATGAAACATTCGGGTCACGATTGGTCGGCCACAGTGGACCCACTCGATAGCCCTACTGGATTTCCTTCCTTTAGGGCTACCTCAAACACAGAGTCTACAGAGAACGTCCACAAACATTGGAGGAACTCAAAATGGTCATAATCTTGAGATCTAATTCACTCTCTGAGGCTACTTTCCAAAGTGTGTTGTCGTCGCCTGAGGAAAATGGTTTTGTGTAAGTAAAACCACGAACAACATTTTGAACATCCGTTGTGAATTTATGGTTCACATACTAGTGCTTTATTTTTTCTTGTCTCCACGTGACAGCAATAATTACCAGACTTCCATACTTGGTAGATTCTACCAACCCCAATTGGATTACGGAATCTGAGCAACAATATTGCGGATTAGTTCCAGTAGAGTACCGTTTTGACTATTGTGTAGTTGAATACTATAGAGTAGATAGTTTAGCACAAGTCCCAGTAAGTCATTACTCACAGGTAAGCGTTAATCAGATGTAATATGTAAAAAGCCGTTGAAAATGAAGACTAACTATTTATCGCAATGAATGTACAAATGACTCTGTAAAATACTGTAAAGGACACCAACAAAGATACATCAAAACGTTGTGGTCACTTCTAACAAATCGCTGGTTATGGTTCATCTACAAAGTACAAAAATGATCGCACCATCGATAGTCGTTTCCCCTAGCACGACACGTTGTCCTCTCACTCGCAGGGTGATCTGGTTATGGACTGACACTGAGTTCGATCCCATTTGAGCACGGCATTTTTTAAGACAATGAAGCTTTCCAGAAGATAAAACACCTCAACCTGGACAATATTTTTGAACAAGCTGTCAACGCTGTTCTCAGTCACGCAACAGGTTGCCATCATCACAGATAAAATGGTCATATAAGACATGTTGACAGGATGTGCAATCACACGCTTCAGTAAGAAGACCACGAAATTGAGACATGCCAAACGACGCTTATCGTTTTGATAGCATGATTATAATACGTCACGTCGGAGTCCACAAATGGCGCGGTAAACCTTAAAACAGCATGATGTGTCAGACTCCGTGGGATGATTGTAAGTTTGTGATAAGTCTTTTAGTCACTTGGTAATTCGTACCGTTCATGGATGCATCTTTTTATTGCCAATCGTTTGATGAAAAAATTATCCTGATAGAACGATCGGTTAGGGAAATGACGTATTTTCACTTTGTCCATTCGTAGTCAGCGAGGTGTGCTGAACCCCAGCACAAACCTGTCTCTCAAGTACTGAAGCGGTTGCAGAGACGTGTGTGACCAGTCCGATGGTGCAGCGTGGTGGCCAAATCAGTGGGACGATGTGGTCGAGAGACCAAGCTGGAAATGCACGCACATCGCCGTGGCACTTAGGCTGGTTGTGGTTTCAGCAATGTGTTGTGGCCGTTTCGCTCACCCCCACACGGTTGGTGGGCTTGTGGTCTTTTGGTTTAGACTGACGATTTTGTTGCTGGACTTACACTCCGCGGTCGTAATGTACACAGCCCAACGACAATAGATGCATTAAGGCCTGACTTGGGCATGCCCGGCCATCAGTTCCGAGAACGCCCGCAACGTAATTGTGGTGCCGGTGCCGGGCTTGTGTACGATGGTGGTGAGGCCGGTGTGGTAACTTTTGTCCTGCGGACAAAGCTAAGACGCTGTTTGAACTTAACCATTCAGACAGGTGAGGGCACGCTACTGGATTTCGAGCCCAGAATCTTACCTCCAACCCAGCTGGGTTACCGAACCGGGCCTACGCATCACGGTGGTATGATAAGGCTCGACCACGTGTCCAGTTAGCTGAGGTGATACAGTCTCACCGACTCGACGCTCCGGTTCACGAAGAACGGCATCGACATAAACAGCCCGGTGATTGACGGGCAACGTACACGGGGAAACGCCAAAAATAGACAAAGTAACGATGCGATGTTTCTTTAATGAAATGACCTATCACCATCAGCTGTACACTGCTCAATATATAGTGAAACCGATCCAGATGGTTCAAAAGGTCAACAATAACGGTGTTGTGAAAAATATTTTCAATTCCGACGATTCAATCAACTGATTGCATAAGTAATAGTATGCTATTTGATTCAGATATAATCTTCAAATATACAGGTTGCACAAATTCAACACCTTCTTTTAACCACAACACATTCGCTTGTTCTACCTCTATAGATAACTACCACTAACCCGGATTACCTTAAGTCCTTCGGTATTACCAAAAAATGTTTCATTGACCATGCGTCACTACCTGTTCAATCCGTAATTCATCAACAAAACATGTTCTTAACGCTCTGCAAAACGGCCTACTTGCTGGTGACCTTTCATGCAGAACAGGAACGCAAGATCCGTAAAGCATTGGTAGCTTTCTGTTCTTGTTAGTTTGTAATAGGCTGAACGTTTGATATACCTACCTTAATGGCAGGTAATGAAAATATCCAAGAAGGACGAAATGTCCTCTTATTCTTCTTTAGAGATAACTGGGAAAGCTAAGAATTTGCTCCACATTTCCAAAGTATTTTTTGTTGTGCTCAATCACTACCTCACTGCTAACACACCGTTTGCACAACTTAAACTCACTCATAAACAGAAAGACGTTTTGTTAAAGTCTAACTATGACTACCAACTAAAACGGACGAAAAAACTTCTGATGTCTGTGATTTACTTGTTGATAGCTTTCATGCAGGAAATAAAGCCTCACGTTTTTTCGTTTATCAAAAATGGACGTTTCAAATAGTCAGTAGGGATGAGGCAGTGTATGAAATGCGTCAAATTACCAACTCAAATAGTCTTTCACTTTGAGCAATGCCAACTTTGTGGATAAAGAGTTGACTTCAACGAAACACACGGTCTTTTGTAATGTTCCGGTACGCAAAATATGCAATCACCTCAGACATTCCGTTCCGTATGTGTAAACTCAACTTTGACGAACAATCGTCAGTGTCAACAAACCATTTGGCCAGTTTACTGTAATGACCATACCATACATTTCTATCAATCACTGCTGTCAACTACACGAAATCAGACAGTTGGAAAATTGTTCGGATTCTGATTCATCTGAACTCTATTGAACCTTTATCAATAGCCAAGATTCCATAGGCTCGCAGCCTATTTCCTTCTGGTATCAATTACCTGATGAGCTAGTACTTCTGTCAACAGTTGTATTTAATGCTATCTACATTGGAGTGCAAATCATTCGGGGACCCGGTTACCCAGACGTTTGAATATTAATTAATGTTCAATTCTCTCTTGCCAAAGTTATGAATACTACTTCCTTAGTTGTTAAATTTAAGCTAATGGAACTCACCATTAACCCGGGATTTGGGTGGACTTTTCGTTTGTGCCAGACGTTCTTCCAGATTAACTCCATACTGATTACATACCCATGTCAAATATCGGTTTTTGATACCATTGTACAACATTGGTAGAGAACCAGATTGCTCCTGTACTCTGTTTCTCAGACTGTTTGGAAGAAACTGAAACTGACCAGGTAGGAATTATGTAAAAACACGGTTTGAAGAGTACTTTTGTAGAATCGACTTATACATCACACCAAATTCGTTACACACAATCACAAAAACATGCTGTCCTGATTCGATCCAAGGTCACGAATTATTCGTTGCATAATTAGCCCGAAGAAGCACTTTTCAAAAGCACATAACTGTACAGGACGTGTGCGGATTTTTCTACGTCTCGTTCGCTCACCGGCATCACCCACGCATGTGCAGGTGTCGTTCACTTAGACGGTCGGAAATGTATGCATGACCATTCGACACATGTTGGTTGTATGCGGATGTTCAATAGCTTGGTCCAGACGTGATTATGAAAGCGGAAAGGATATACACTGAGAAGTTTTAGCTCCCGACTAGATCCATTGTGGCATCGTTCATTTTTATGGATTGCTATGTCAATTGCATGCTACATCCAGTGAGACTTTTCAGACAAAACTGGAAGTGGATATCTTCGAATTACACCTTTACTGTGATATATCTCTGAGAAGTATCCCGGGTGCATTCATGGATAAGCTTTCATTTCTATGTTCAGTAAAGAATGCTGATCACTTTGAATTGGTTCAAGTCTCCGTGCCTGAAATCCCAAATGATTCAATGTCACTTGGCCAGCAGCCAGGTTGCCAAAATTCCCCGTTATAAACTAGTGTTTTCATACTAATTTTTGCGGGGCTGTAATTAGTCTTCTCCATCCACTTCAAAATCACTTTTTCAGAAATAGGTATTCTGACGATTTTTTTCAGCTGGACGCCAAAAAACCCAGTTCTTCCTTTCGACTAGTTCTTGAGTTGCGTTACTAATAAACAGCCAGCAGATTTGATAAATTAAAAGAGGCCTGAAAGTTTCTGAGATTTATTGGTTTGTGTCTAGAAAATCTCAGCAATCCCTCCATATTTGAATGCAATCCAATCTACCACAGAGCTACAGGGTTCACTTGGACTGAAATAAACCAATTTTGTGTAAGTTACTGTCTCATCACAGTTCGTCAGCATCATATGCCACTTGGAACGTCTAAAACTGATCAGGCCCAAGCTAAGTCGACAGTCTGTTCATCTGTCAATGAGCCATCAGGTGCGTCTGATGAAAGTGTAGTATATCGGAACACATTTGACGATTCGCTGATGCTCATGAGTGAATGGGCAGATGATCGTAGAAGCCTTCAACGAGTTGTGAGTCACTTCTTTTCGCAAGAAGCGCAATGACCGAATGATGTGGCGCTCAACCAGGCGAATACAATGTTTGTACGAATAAAAACAACACGAACAGCAGTTGCAGAACAAAGTGGACAACCGTTGAAATCCGTAAGAAATCCTATTCAGATTAAGTCCAAAATCTGGTTGAGGTTGAACGAACAAGCTAGCAGGTTTATTCCTCATGATCGGCTGACCAAGAACATATTTTTCAAGCATTCTCAGTTAATGAATTGATGTTGGTTTTCTTACTGAAGATTTTGTCTAGCCAGCAGAGAAGTATTAATGCGTAGACCTGAAAGAGTGGACAAAGCGTCACTGAAATCTCAAACTAATAAAAATGAAACTCGGTGTTGGATCGGAATCGGACAGGCAGTTTCCCGCCTACACGCCCACGCAATCGCGTGCCCTAACTTATACCAGACTAGTCATACAACAAATTCGCCAATCACGTGTACAAGTGCTTGCCGATTCTTTAGTTCTTTATTGATCGCTTGCCTTCGGTTATTCATTCTTTATATGCCTGCACCACGGAACCAATTGATACACTTTGTACTTGTGTCTTACCAACTCGTGTTCTCCTTACCCGAGCGGGGCGATTTGACACTCGCATGTATTATTCGTTCAAGTAAATATATCCTCGTGTGTGATGGTCTGCAAAACGCAAACTTAGTGCTGGAAACTTTTGTAACAAAACGTTTTAGGTATACATTAACGGAGGTGTATTGAGAATGTGTAGTCGTCAATCGGCTGTAAGGAGATGCGAGGAAACATACTTCATGTCACAACTGTAACCACATGACTGTCCTCAAGAGGCTACTCGCCGACCATTTGAGCGCAAAGATGTTATCTTCTATCTATCAAAAGTCAAAGCGTGGCGAACAAGCTCGTTTTCGCTGTGTCATCTTCAGGCCAAATACAACACAATAAATATGAAATTAGTTGTCAAGTCAGGATTTTGTGAAATTCAATACACCTGTGTAACTAAATATACAGCTGTAATGTTACTCCGTAAACGAACATTTTGTTCACAACAGACTATCATAAAAAGTCTGTTGTGGCTACCTGCGGCGGAAGGATCGACGTTATGGGTCTCACATGCAGAATACCTTTATTTGGATTTTGATGTTGACAGAAAGTAATAAAGATCTGTAGATCACAGTGAACTCGGCTTGAACTTAAACGATCTAGATAACTACGCAGTTAGCTGAGATTCACGTTACTTTATGTTTACAGCATTTTTAACTTGGTTACGCTATCTAACGGAATACTGGTTTACAACTGAATGACCAAAGGCACCATGGTTATGAAACTTAGGTCTTGAATAGTTAGAAGATGGGTATGTGGAGGTACAGGATAAGAATATGTTTGAACGTGCGTATGTATCATTACCATTCTGTAAGACACGAATATGCTCGTCATTCCTCGTTTCATTTGTCCGAAAATACTGTTCATTACACCTGCCTCCTGCACGCGCGGTAAACTTCCACAAATTCGGTCGTTCGTGGCATCACCTAGCATTTGAGTTTTTGTAGGTTGAACTGTTAGTATTTTTTTCAGTAGGCAAGCTTCACTCTTTGAAAATCTGCAGCTTGAGCATTCTATTGTTATCACATTATCATTTTGATCTCCACTGCTATTATGGCCTTGTTGCTACAGCTCGTTTAACTTAGCTGTAGTAGCGAGTATTTATATTCTATGTCAAATCAACCATTACTGGCCATTTGAATTTTAACAAGGTAAAATTTATAAAGGTTCCAACCGCCATTAACGACCAATTTGGCACGGAATATATACTTGATACTTTTGCGGAAAAGAGAAATGAACCTCCATTAATGTGCGATTAGAACTCCAATTATCTTCATCAGCTGGTTCTAAGATCTCTGAAGTCTAGGAAGACAGATTTGTTCTCTCGTTCTCTTAGGTTTAAAGGTATCTCATACACAGTCCAAAAAGTAAGCCACCCTGACTGGTTCATCAACCAACAAAACAGAGTTCAAATTGTGCACATCATAGAAGGTTCTAGCGCTGCCTATGAGACTGCGTGAATTTCAAATAAAGCTGCCATAGACTTCGAAACACTGTTAATTGAGGGGGTTTAAGATCACCTCACTTCAATAATTTTTTTAACGGTGACCAATACATTGGGTTTACGGTTTGAATATTTATTTTACAACACACCGGATACTGTTTGGACATTCGGCAATGTATGAGCACGATAACCCGAACCATCCTTCAGGAATATGGAGGGATTACCATATTGCAATAACACAAAAAGTCTACGATGTTAGGAGTTGCACTTATCCGGTCCAGTAAAAGCTACTTTTCATCGTGTGGATATAACATTAAGATCGATCAAATTGGAAGCAATATCATTCAAGCAGAGGCATACACAAACATGTCTTTGTATATTTGTGTATTTATAAGACTTAGTGATATCCCCTAAATCACAGGTCTAAATAGGAAACAAAGATACGGTACGTGAATGGCTGGTCGCCGGGGGTGCCATCATAAATCAGTCGGAACGGCATTGTACGCATAAACTGGCTCACCCTGAACACTGTCATACTGTACGACGACTGTCGCACTGTGCAACGAGTGCTCATGAATTTCATTGCAGATGCTTGTGTGCTAGCATTCTGTACACGAAATCTTCAACTAACACACAGGAAAATGAAGCTCGAGTTATCTATCCGGATGCATGTCAGGAAGCGAAATCTTTCAATCTCATTTTCTCCGGAAAGCATCTGTTTTCTCAGCAAGTATTTAGTTTACGTAGGCTACTTCCACGGAAACGTTTGAAACTGGTATGTTTCTCTGAACTGGTTATCTGCAACTATTTCCTGCAAGCCACAGGCCAAATTCGATTCACCTTGGTCGCCCTCGCCATTGAACAATGTTAACGTTGTCCACAAATGTAGATGTGTTCTTACTTTGTCAAATGTTGCTTTTGATGGCGTCGTGGAGTGCATATGGGATTCATTAGCATAGTATGTGATAGATCATTTTATGCATACGTGATGGATTGGTCTGTTAGGGCGCCCACCCTCTTACCGTCCCAAGGCACCTCCTCCGTGAGAAACTGTTCAGATAGGTTGGGACTTTTTTTATACTGATAGTCGCACACGCGAATGTAACTCTTTCTCATGAGGTGGTGGGAATGTGTGAACATTATGTACCTTATAAATAATTTCAAAATTGTCGTCCTAATCGCACACGTTTTTTGGGGTGGAACAAAGCTCTATATTTGAACGCGTCTTTTTGGCTTGCCTTGGGAGCGAATACGGCACAATCGCGGTACTATTCGGGACCGAGATTTTTAGCGCTAATATTACGGGGACGAGAACTTGAATATTGCCAAGCGAATTACAATAGCTAGGACGAACCAGCGTATTGTTTAGAAGAGTTTACAACATGGTCATGCTATCTTGACTGAGAGTTGAAAAATATCCGGGCAATTGATTGATTATATTCTTTGTTTTTCTTGTTCGTTACATGAATTAGGGAATGACTGTTATACCCCATATGTATTCCATACAAACTAATGCTGATGCATCCTGTCTTGCCACATTTACAGATTGTTATGCATTAATAATTAAGAAGAGCTCTTTAAAATACTCGATATCGAAACGCCTCTGAAAGGAAACGTCTGGTTTCTTTGTAAAGACGGTACAACGAAAACTTAAGTCTATATTTATTGATTTTCCTAGGTAGATAGAACTTAACTGACATTCTTACAAAAAAATATACCGTGACTTTAAAAACCAGAACAGTAACAGGTGGTAATTTTTGTAAGTCACACAGTGAGATCGTAAAACACGAAATAAAACAGTCAACAAAATAAAACCCTGATTTGTTCAGATCCATAAGCGACCGGATTCACAGTGTGTCATGATTGACTTAGAGGTGGGACCAAACACTTAGCAGGGGACAACCAAAATGCAATTGAAGAAGAAGGCCAAATGGAAAAAGGGCACAAGTGAAAAGCGCGCAACATAAAAAAATGTGGGAGCTACCTGTTATGCACTTTATTGCATGTTCAGAACATTCTACTTAATACGCTATTCCTAATTACTGTCACATCCCCAATTTTCAGATGCGTGTACTGTGGAATTGGAGAAGTCGCAACGAGCGAGTTTGTAGAATATTGAAGATATAGTTTACATCTGCCGGCTGTAGCTACGGATGAAAACATACCTTTTGGAGGACCCTGACAGCAGCGTGCTCTCTCCTGCATACATGTACGTTAAGTTCTCACCAAGGCCTTCAGTAAGACGACGCGGTAGCAAACTAGGAAGTAGAATATCGGCGGAAAGTTCAATTTATGTTGGAATTTAAGAAAAAACGAGCGAGCTGAATGCAAATATTCGAAAGAACTTGTTTTAAAGAGTTCTAAATAATTAGAGATCATTCCATTGCATGACATCACGTTGCATCACCTGCTCTAATACGTTGTCAGTGATGTTAGTCGATTGTAGACATCATTAACTGAAGTTACAAGATTTACATTATTTCAAACGGGACATCATCCACACTTGTATATTGTTTTTGCTTTCAGATAAACCTTTAAGCTGACCCATTTTGAAAGAAAGCACTAGACTGAAGTTTCGCTCTTACTAGAGCCCATCAGTAGTGCACATCCTCATCCAAAGCGGAATTTGCACTCCAGCCCTAGATTTTGTGTGACCAATATGGTAATCGGAACGTTAGTGATCTCACAATAGGCACGAATGAATTATCATATCTAAATGCTCAACCACAACCTTGTGAGAATGGTGTTCAGCTTGACCGATCATTTCTAAAACAGAATAACCAGAATCGCTCTGTTCAGTCGAATTGATAATCTCGTAGTCAAGACACCTCAGTTAGGTTAAAGTCACTATCTTCATTGAACCATATGAGCATGATTTAACTTGTAGAAATTTCATTTCCAACTGACACCGTGAACAGGCACGGTGGTAATAGAGAGGTAACTGTCATTCCGTAGTAGCTTTGAGATTTGAATAATCTAGGGTGATCTCAGTGCATATGTGACAAACTGCATGCTGCGGATTGGTGTACCTTCTTTGGGTGACACTTTATTCCAAATCATAGCCGCTTTGTGTAGTCAGTGATGCTGTGATGCAGTGGTGCTGTCAGCATAGCTCCTCTGAAACGAGTAACACTTGCTCTTCAGGATGACATTCGATTTTCTGGGCTGTTTTACTGCGGTGAGCACCTTGCATTCTCTCTGATTACTTGTTCCGTAAAGGCACTCCTAACAGTCTTCACATTTGTACGTAGTTCTCAACTGCGGTACTCCTTTCCCATAGTGGTTATCATGTGTAGGATGTGCCATGTACTTACTGTACGCAGTTGCTCTTGCTGAAGCCTGACGCACGCAGTTTGGTAGCTGATGACATCTGCCTGGCAGTCAAGTTTTACGAGCTAGATAATCTTTATTTCACACGATATCATCTGGACATAAGGTTGACATAAATGCTCAACTGGCCAAATAAGGCCAATGCTTTGTGGTTATCAAATTCGGATTGCACTGTGCTACGGACCTCGTGTTGAGTTGTGCGCAGGTTTTCAAAATGGGTATGTGTAGTACTCGGAATTAGGAAGTCTGACCAACCCTAGAAAGCGTACTCGAATTGAAGCCACCCACGCAAGTGATAAGTAGAACACCTTGTATTGGTTACAGTAAGCAGTTTTTATTCATGAGACAAGAAGCAGCATTTATAGATCATAACAATATTTTAAAAAAACAGTCTGTCATTGGTTGACTATATTGGCACCTGCGGAGTCAAACCGTGAGCTGATCGATGCAATACAGAGCAAAGAATTTGGCAAATAACAGTAAGTGTTTCATTCAGGTTTTTCGGTCAATCCTGATATGGTATCTTAACACGACGTTTGGATTGGTCACTTGTTAGAGCTTCTATTGTATCTAGGTTTGGACAGGCGTTGAATCGAGTGGATTTTTATTACGTCATATTTATGCGTACTTCAACAGTCTGGTTTGTAAACGGTCTGTTTGAATATCCTCAAATACATGTTAAAATTGTCAACGGTCTTTGCCTATCCAGTACTGGCAACAGCTTGTTGGTTCCAATTGATTTGTTGGTTTTGATGAATTTGGTCCCCAGTTTGAGCACCATTTGTTATGTTCTTATTGGAGAACATATGCTCCTATTTCATTTGCCGATTACTATGTCTAGTATATTTTAATTCTACTGTTGAATACCAGCTCTTATTAGTTCTGTTGTGTGGGTCAAAAAAACTTTTGGAAAACCTCCAGCCTACAACGTTGAGGTTTGCATTTGCCTACATTTTGACTAACCGCCACGAGTAGTACCTCAAGAACAGTGTCGGTCAAACAACTGATCTTCTTCTTTGAAAAGACATTAATATAATCTGCAGAAATTGTTTGGTCAGGTGTCAAAGCATTAGTCACAGATCGATCGATCTGTGAGAACTCTCGAGAGTTCTCTCAACACCACGTGTGAAAAACTATTAACCATAGGTTATCAGTGCAGAAATATTCGACCGAAATCCCTGCCACCCCACTCTTACATCAATTTACCAAAAACATTCATCGTTTCACTCTTCATAAGAAACACCTCTTAGTATACTTCCCATTTAGTTGTGGGTTCAGCCTGATTTTAGTTTTCCTGAACTGCACCTTCCAGCTTCCCATTTGTTCTTCATGATATTCCTATTAGTACCAGTTTCATGGAACATGGATTTTTCAACTTCTGCAAATTTTCAATGCGTTTCGACTTCGGTGCTAGTAGACCTTGAAACGTCCGTTTCGGGGTCTACTACTTCCACCGCAGTATGTTGCGCAGCATCACTTTACTCAGAGCGACGGGATCCTTTTTTCAGAGTAGTTCAAGCTATATTCATTCAGATGTTAACATCACATTTGCCGTAACTGAAAATGTTGTTCAACCATTCTTAGGGTAATTTTATTCCCGAGGTCGACGAAATTTGTCATCAGCATCCAACTCCCTGTTTCAGTGTTGTGTATTGGAATAAAAAGCTCCCTTATATTTGGTTTCCTACGTCCTCAACAGGTTTTATCGAAGTCTACTCCATTGTGCAGTAAGCAGGACTCTGAATAAAGTTCGCTTCCAGAATAACCTGTAGTTTAGTTTTCCAGCTTTGATCCGTGTTATCGTAAGGTTGGGAATCACAAAAATACGATCGATGGGATGAGTGAATTTAGATTTGTATATGCACAGCAGACCATCTGGTAGCAGTATTATATTCTCAGTGTTCTACACCAAGATGATAAAGAGAGTACGAGACATTTTGAACAGCCACATTCTAAATTTTGTTGTTCGAGTACTGGGTGTGTGAGCGATACTTGAATTGTTTTGCGCAAATGCTCCTGAGGGGTTGTAACATTAGTAAATTTGAACGATAAATTATGTCCAAGATATAGTCTAAGAAACTGATTTGTACTTTTAAGCACTTTTAGCAGGTACTCAATAGTCTATCTGCCAATCTACAGCTTGAGTGAGCTTAGAAGACAACTTATATCAATTGGCCTGGGCACGAGCCAACGTTTACTGGGCTTATTGAATCTGTGTTGCGACGCGCGAGGGGTAGAGTAAAGTCAGTTTGGATAGACCGCAGAGCGCGGTCCTGATGTCTGCGATAACTTAGGTGTAAATACGTCGGAATATCTTGAGGAAAAGAAATACCACCCGGGATTATCGAACTTCGATTTATAAGATGATCTAGTGCAAATTTGTCAGTAGTCTTGAAACAAGTCCTCAATTCGTCAGGTATATAATGCACAACAAACAAGCTACTACTTTAGGACTAGGAGGTTAAAAAGTAAACTTTAAACCACCTCACGCTATGACTCAGACCATGGACTAAAACTCCACGTGGGTAATCTGGTTCTTAATCTCTGAGCTAGAACACTGGATTCGTCATGAAACAGCTAGCTCCGGTAACAGGTACTTACAATTCTGATTGGTTCTAATTTATGTGGAATCTCAAGTATTGTCAGTACCTAGTAGTTCCAACGAAAACCTAATCAGCCAAAATTTGGTCAAAATTATTAGTAACATAGTCCACTCGTGTCTGAAAACTAGGACCCTCATTGACACACTGAGCTGTAGGTTTGCCAAGTTAAAACCCAAGTTACATTCGTTGTCTACGGTTGAAACTTTTATGGTTGATAAAACATACATTGAAACGAATACAATGTTTGACCAGCGGCTGTCATGCTAGGTGTCGGTGAGCGATACCAACATTAAAAATAGAAATGTTTTAAAGATAGGCCAAAGAAAATTTGTTGTAATGACTAGATATCATGACCCAGAAGAGTATCCAGTGCTTGATCAGTGGGCCAGGTGATAGAAACAGCTTTCACTAATCCAAAGGTTACTAGAATGGATGCTGTGTAGTTCGCCAGGTTAGGGAAGCAAACAAAAGTTTCCATTAAATTCATTTTGCCAGAACATCCGTCTATCTTGGAATCTTCTGAATTCATTCACAACCGAGAGTTTAATGTCATTACGAACGTCAGAGACCTACATTCATTGAGAGCTAAGCGAACCGAAGAAGTGAGCACCGATCAAGAAATTTTTTGCAGCTATTACAAAATCGCTTGCGGATTAGTAAGAGGTCGCTACTATGGTATGCAACAAAAATGTAAACTTACGTTGGTAAAAGCCACCTTAAGCGAGCGAGTATGAGTATTGTTTCCATCGGTGAATGACACGCTTCACCAGTCTGCCTTTAGTCCCAGACAGCTTGACAAACTTGCCGTGGTATTTGACCGTGGTGAAATACATTTCAACAAATCCCCAAAATGGCAGATTGCTATAGAAACTGGATCTAACCCATCTATCTGTTGTTGTGTTGATGGACTTCACGCTTTTTTTGATTACCTGTTCAACAGGTAGTGCGATTAAGGTTGAACAATGGGCGAATGTGACTGACATAACCTGAAGATTATTCGCAAGTGCTCATACCCTTCTCATTCACGTAGACTTTCCTTCAGGTAACCTCTTTCGAGGAGGAGTAACTGATTCGAGATTCACATTTGCAGGAGGTCGTCAGAAGTGCATACCATAACTGAGATTAAAACTCCCGCTGAACTTTCATGCGGCAACCGTGGTGGTTAGTGTGGCAGTGACAGCACCAATGACGCTCTTTAATTATCACATGCCGATCATTTCCGAACTACATGCAAGCCCCAAAATCTGGAATCCACACCAAATGGCTCACCAAACGGGCACGCCCCCAACCAAGTCAAGTGAACGAACGGACACAACACACGGCTGAAACCACAACCCGATTAGCTGGCTATGGATAGGGGGAGGGGCACGCGCATTTCCAGTACAGTCACTCGGTCCCATCCAGCCGGTGTTTTAGCCACCACGGTCCACGATCGTTAAAACCCGGTTGTTCACACACGTCTCTGTAACAGTTTCAGCGCTTTAAAAATGATAATGCTGGACTGGGAACTAGCATGTGTAGGTGAGAGCAAATGGACGAAAAAAATACGACGTTATTCCAATGGATTGTGTAGTCACGACGACTTTTTCCTCAACCGATAGGTAATCAATAGCTGCAATCATGGACGAAACAGACTTAGAGATCATTAAAAGACTGATCAAAACGAAACCATTTTCCGTAGAATCTGAGGTGTCATGCTGTGTTTCTAGTTTAATCGTACCACTGGTGCACTCTGACGTGACGTATCATAGCAATGCTGTGGAAACAATAAGCATCGCTCGGTACCTGTCAGTCTTGTAGTCCCGTCACCGAATCGTATCGTTCCGTTTCTTGTCAACATGTCTTATTTGACCATACTGTCTGTGATGTAGACAATTTGTTGCGTTATCGAGATCGGAGCGATGTTCAGTTGTCAGACAACCGACACGTTATTCACCTAATTGCGTTCCAATGGTACGATCTGGTTCTAGCATCATAAACTTGCCTAGACCAAGATGTGCGCTACACACCGAACTAAACTGAGAAGAGGGTGGTCCGACACAACCTAACATGTACACAGTCAGTCCGAGAGACAGACATACACTCAGATCGAATTAAACACTTCAGGAGTCACAAATCCAACGTGTCTAAAGTGAAATGAAAGAATCGATTCTAAACCGCCATCAGAAGTATATACAGTTACAGTTTGCACAGTCCTGTAGAATTCAGTTTTGGGAACAAACACGTTGCACCCCTTATACCCCCTCCCAGTTCAACTAGTACATACGTGTACCAGCACGTTATCTTAGCTATTAATCACCTAACAAAAACCCGTATGATGCGAGTGTTTTGTGTCGACCCAAACTAAACTGACATACTGTTATTCAGGACGAAGCAAGTGTCCTAAGAGCAAAGCACTTCAACCTGGACACCGTTTTGAACAAGGTGTCCACGGCGATCTCTGTAATGCAACAAATTGTCTTCATCACAAACAGAATGGTCAAATAAGACATGTTGACAAGAAGCGGAACGACACGATTCGGTGACGCGACTACAAGACGGACAGGTACCGAGGGACGCTTATTGATTATATTATTGCTTATTATTATTATTATTATTATTATTGCTTATTATTATTGCTTATTATTATTGCTTATTATTATTATATATATTATATATATATATAATATATTATTATTATTATTGCTTATTATTATTATTATTATTGCTTATTATTGCTTATATTGCTATGATACGTCACGTCAGAATGCACCAGTAATACGACTAAACTAGAAACATAGCATGACGCCTCAGATTCTACGAAAAAATTGTTTGGTTTTGATCAGTCTTTTAGTGTAAACCCAATCGTTGATTGTTTCTATTGTTGTTGCCATCCGCATGTCCTATATATTCCAATGTTTTACGTTCATGACTGAAGAGAGTAAACGAAATGTTAACATCTCGTGACGTATGTCTTCTATCGTTACTGGATTTCTAAGTCTGTTTCGTCCATGATTGCAGCTATTGATTACCTATCGGTTGAGAAAAAAGTCGTCGTGATTGCACAATCCATTGGAATAACGTCGTATTTTTTTCGTCCATTTGCTCTCACCTACACATGCTAGTTCCCAGTCCAGCATTATCATTTTTAAAGCGCTGAAACTGTTACAGAGACGTGTGTGACCAACCGGGTTTTAACGATCGTGGACCGTGGTGGCTAAAACACCGGCTGGATGGGACCGAGTGACTGTACTGGAAATGCGCGTGCCCCTCCCCCTATCCATAGCCAGCTAATCGGGTTGTGGTTTCAGCCGTGTGTTGTGTCCGTTCGTTCACTTGACTTGGTTGGGGGCGTGCCCGTTTGATGAGCTATTGGGTGTGGATTCCGGATTTTGGTGCCCGGAAAAATGTTTCGACGCTCAGCCACACTTACCTTGGAATAATGCTCAAATTTACAGAGAGCGTCGAACAGAGACACAGTAACTAACACAAGGTTGTGATCGAAGTTTAAATCCTTTTCTTAGTAAAGATGTGCACTTCTGACGAGCTACGTCAGGAGCGAAACACTAGTGTTATTTCTTGCTGGATGAAACTAACGGAAATATCTGCGTGAACAGAAAAAGCTGAAATAAGTTGATTGATGTTCAATTTCTGGACTTTACTACGTCACTGCAGGCGTCGGTGCCGAAAGCAGCCCATCGATGCGACTTAACTACCGTAAACCTCCGTTTTCATAGTGTATACAAACATGCGTTCGTAACCCCAGTCGTAACGGAAACACTTGCTAACAACACCACCTATAGTTGAAGTCAACAGTTCAATTTTGAAATTCACAAGTGTTACGCACTGTTAAGAGAGAAGTTTTATGTATCTGACACTAGTGAATTTGTGGATGGTGAAATTTCAAGCAGACAGTCATTTCGAGTAGTGTTCAGTCATAAATAGTTAATCGTTTTATCGCGGGTGTTGTAGACATTGTTTGTAATAGAATATATGTCAACTTGCCTTCATATACGTGCCACAAGTGTTTGGCGAACCCTATATGGGTGGGAAACATAGGCTAACAGGTTTTTTGGGTAAATCCTAGAGATAGTAAGCTTCAATGGGTAACGGAATGAACAAATCAGTTACTGTTTAGAACAGTTAATGTGCCGACAACACTTGAAAACTTGTAGTCCCAACCGCGGATAACCTACATAGTTGAAGTGCATGCTTATGGGATCCGTGTCATTTTTCGCTTGATCCACTGTGTTCATTTGGAGAGGATCCTAAACGGTCGCGTCTGCGGGGAACGCCAAGCCGCCTCTGACGATTATTACGTCGGGACTACTAAATAATCGTCCAGACGGAATGTACGGCTCTGTAATGAAAGTGACGTGTGTAGCGACCTTCTTCACCTGCCAGTTACTATTTAGCTATAACCTATCATTTGTACTCGCTTTGTTGCAAACTTTGTGGGCGCCTGAACGTCGGTTTGAAAAGGTGATAATACCGGTAGCTATCCTGCGCACTCGACCGCACGAAATCCGTCGCGCTTTAGCTTTCGGCTCTGCTGCATTATCCCCTCGTTTTATTGCTCTCTCAATCGCTCGCTGATATCGTGTATCGACAAAATATTCGCATTTAATCTCTTTGTAATTCTTAACCAGTCGTCCGAGTTTCCTTAGCTATAGACGCGTTTTGAATGAATCGTCCTGGGTACAACTGAAGAGATATTGTTGTCTTTGGATGCCAGCCTGGCAAATTGTGGGACATGATAACAACATGGGAGATGGGTTCATTGATTGCCCCTTGTAGTGATTGTAATTCATGACGGAACATTGTGTGCTTTTGTTTTACTACATGAATAACTACGTCGTACAGATACCTATTAAATTGCGATTTCGTTCGTTGGCGTGCTGTGTTATTACTACTGCGTAGAAACTAGTTCCAGGTTTGAACTAAGTACACTTCTGATTACCATTACGTATTCCCAGCCACCACAACTGACGTCGCGGCCAGTATACTTCTTACGATGGGTTTATGGAATTTGGAAAATCTGAACATCCACTGAAGTTAACGGGAAATCGAAGACTATCCGGAACGCTTTAGAATTTAGTGTATTACCCGTAAGCATATGAGAGAGGAGAGGAAGACACCACATTCCATCACGGTCATTGACAAGGTCGCGTATGGTTTGGTTAATAATCTGGCGTTTCCGGATTCCTCTCGTTCACATTCGTACAATTCTTTGAGGCACCTGTTACTCAGGCATGTTCATCCGTCACCCTCGAAGCTACGGGAAAAAAAGCAACCTTCTCATGTCACAAATTTGAACAGAGAAGTCGGAAACAGTTTTTTTGCTACGGAAGGAGCCAAATCCCATACTTTAATCAGAGAAGAAAATCGGGAAACCCGTACGTTTGTTCTTCTACTTCAAACCCAAGCAGCGAGGTGTGGTTTCGGTGACCAATTGCAAATTCAGCTAAGAGATCGATTAATCTTAAAAATAGATGCTCCTCGTCTTCAACAAAAGTTGTCACTACTGAAGGAGGGATCATTCCAATCTGCCAAAGTTTTCTGTGAACAATTTCAGGATAAGGCCGCTGTGGATGAAGAACCAACCGTATTACACAACGTCAACAGTGCTGAGGTGCACGCACACACACAACAACGGCGTTTCAAAGAGGTTAATTGTCAGAGAAGTACGGCACTCGAACCATATCATTATAACCCGAATTATGTCCAACACTGGGATAACTGTAAGTCAGGTGGTCATAAGCATTCTCGACTCACGTGTCCATTTTGCAATTCCAAATACCATAATCATGGCAAGACAGGTCACATTCAAGCCCTCTGTTATAGTTCGAAGACGTGTTTAGTCCAGAGGGCAGTCTCCCACACAAATTTCAATCCATTGCCCTTACCGTAGTTTCTGTTGACCCTACGCATCACACAACACAATTATTTACTTTCGACGATAGTCCTCAACATTCACTTATTGTTAACAATGATAGTGTAGCGAAAAGGCTTCCAATAAAGCAGTCTTTATTGTCTAACTCGCTAGTTCATATGCTGCGCGCGTGCTCGCGTTTACGAATCAGTATTCCAGCCCACAAAACCCTCAGGTTTCCGCTCACGCGTTGTGTTCACTTCGGCCCGGTTTACATGTTTACGCCTGCCAATCTTCGTCTGTTGGTCCGATTTTGTTGAGCGATGGCTCATCCGGTCGCTCGTGTTGTCCTCCACCTATCCACAGTAGGCTCTGATCCTATTCCCCGGTAGTGTCGAGATATTCCCGCGAGTGCTGGAATATTCATGCCTCCGATTTCGTCGTCCAACCCATTTTGCCTGCCATGTCTCGCCCGTTGGTCCGATCCGGTCGAGCGATGACCCATCCGATTGCCCCCGTTGTCCGCCATCAGATGATTGAGGGTTTGTCGACGTGCCTCCCCCTCGCGTTGGGGCACTCTGTCGAATTTTTGAATACTCGCACCTCCGGCCTGACAATCCACCACAATAGTGTTGAGTATCTTATTTCTGTTGATTGCGTGAAACGGCTGGAACCTTTTGCTAACTTGAAGTCTTCTAGTATGTTTGTTAAAGGCATTACTGGACATGTTTTACTTATTCTGGGCGAATGTGAACTTTCACTCACAAATACACATTCCGTCAATTATACATGTTCATTTTTTGTTATTAATTCTGGTCTATCTATTGTTGGTCTTAAGTGCATGAGGATTTCAAAGCTCTTTTCTGCCTTGTTAGTTGGATATTCTGGGACTGGAAATTCTTTTAAAAAAATATATTTCAGGTTTGAATTCAGTTACTGAAGAAGTATCCACAATCGAGCAAGCGCGGACAAGACCTCCTGAGCTTGTGAAGAGTCAACGACAGCACTACAACAACCTGAACTTTTAGTTGAACTGCGGTGGGTGTAGTCATTGTAATTCATAGCCAAACACTGTGCCATTGTTGTTTTACTGCATGGAAAATTATGTTGTACAGATACTTACTAAATTACGAACTTGTTTGTTGACTTGCTGCGTCATTACTACTGTGTAGAAATTAGCTCTGGATTGGAGCTAAGTACATTTCCGACTACTATTGCGTATTCTGGATTATTACATCGCCCAACGGTCTTCGACGTTCTCCGGGTGTTGCAACCTGCTTCCGGAAAGATGGCATTTCGGCGTAGTCCGCCGGTACATGTTTTGATGGCTCGTATATGAAGTCTGTATAAGGTCTGTTGCTGTTCATGGATCAGGGACATAAACTGTGTTGCGTCAGTGGGAGTGGACACTAAGGGCGTAAATCCAGTGGAGTTGTTAGTTGGCATGGCTTTGATGACCTGATCCGCCGATGAAGCTAGGCAGTCCAAACGTTGATCGACAACAAGCGAAAGTGCTACTTGCACGGGACTTGGTAGACGTTGAAGAAACAATTGTTTCAGTAAACATTCATCTGTGGGTTTGTCACCCAGTAAAGTCTGCATGTGACGAAGCAATTGGGAAGGAAGGCAATCACCGAACTGCACATCGTTGAGCAATTGCTGCAATCGTTTGTGTTCGGACATAGATACTCGATTTAAGAGCTTCCGTTTCAGAACAGCATATGGGGTAACTGCGTCGGGATTGGCAATAATGTCACGGACTTCGTGCATAATTTCTAGTTGGAATTCAGCAACCACATAATCAAACATAGTGGTCTGTTTGGTTATGCGATGTTTGCGAAAAACAGACCCAATTTGCATAAACCACAGGGCTGGGTCCGATTGCCAGAAAATAGGAAGTTTGACTGACAGAGGTGACACGAATAGGTCCTCAACGTTGCTGTCATCGATGACATTCTGATCGATGTTTAGCGATGGGCTGATAACGAATAATGACAAACAATGAATCCTGAGGAAATGTTAAGCGAATAGATACCAAAGTAAATTTGCGGCGCAAATGTGAGACGCAGAATTGATCAAAAAACGGGTCGCGGCACCAATTTGCAGTGGAACTCTTAACCGTGATATATTGAGTCCCCACTAACAAATAACGATATCTTGATGATAATCAATGAAAAGGTTAAGTCGAATGGTTTGGATCTTTATTGTTGGGATCGGTGTACAAGCACAACGCAGTTGCGCTTGTCCGGACCGTGTCCTGTCCTGTTCAATTGTGTTGTTCTCTGTTCCCATCCGGGTCCAACCGCAGCATGCGTGCCTGTGTATTGACCGCACTGAATGGCATCCAGTTGGAGCGTTCCAATTGGCTGAGTGTGCAGATGGTGACCGCGTACGTGCGTTCAGATGTGGAAGGGGTTTTCTAGCCGATGGATGTGTGAACGTGCATGTGCAGGTTGGGACAGTGAGAGTCACTTAGACTTAGGCTTGTCACGTGATGGGCCGCGTGAGAGGACGAGACGACGGCTACACAGCGTCCCACCAACTGAAGTTATGGTGAAACAGCGACCACAAGTCGATCTGGAAAACGCACTGATTGACCGGATTTGGTTTTGCAGGTACTTATTTAAGGTAACTTGTGCGAGTCAGTTGGAGTGGATTCCTCTATAAGTCGCGCTGGAATGAGACGATCGATCGATACATTGTTGAGGGATGCACCAACATTCAACGTGTAATGTTTGTCCGAACGATTCAGAACACGATAAGGACCTTTGTACGTTGGTTGTAGGGATTCGTGGAGCTTATCACAGAGGACAAATACGTGCGGACAGTCAGTCAGTTTGTTAGGATAATTGGTGAGTTTGCTTTGAAGTCGTGGTGGTTGATAAGCTAACTTGGACATGAAATACTGCAAGCGACTTACATAATTTGTCGGATCAGAAGAGGTTGCATTGTTCGAATAGGGAAGTCGCTGACCAGATAGACGCAAGCTGGTGCCATAGGTAAGTTGTGCTGAGGAGCATTGATTGTTAACACGAACAGAGTTGCGTAGTCCAAGAAGCACAAGCGGTAGATGATCAAACCAAGCGGTGGAATCTAGTTTGGTTGTCAGAGCATCCTTTAATGTCCGGTGAAATCTTTCGACCATTCCGTTGGATTGTGGATGTTACGCTGTGGTACGAATCCGTTGGATTCCAAGACGTATGAATTGCTCGAATAACTGAGACTCGAACTGTGAACAGCGATCCGTAGTTATGGTATGCCAAAGCGTGAAGTCCATCCGACTGTGAACGATGTTGCTAGGGTTGGAGTAGTGGTGTCACAGATCGGAAAAACTTCAGGCCACCGAGTAAATCTGTCGATACACGTTAGGAGATATCTGAAACCTTTCGATGGTACCAAGGGACCAAAAACGTCAATGTGCACCTAGTCGAGGCGAGCATCAGGCGGCGGAAACTATCTAAGTGGAGTGACGGTATGACGATGGATCTTCGACTGCTGACAAACCGAGCTGCAGTGCGTCCAGTCGTCAATATCTTTGTTCATACTGAAACGAAACGAATCGTTCAGAAGTAAGTTTCCTGGATGCTTCGACTCATGAATGTGACATGTTGTGAGGGGCATCGAAAACAGTTTTCCGCATTTCTTTTGGAACGATAGGTATCGGTGATCTCGTAGGAAAATCCCTAAGAAGTAATACTCCCTGATGTGTTATTTGTTGGGCATTCATTAAGCTTTTGTGCTTCTCTGTGTCAGGAACACTGGTTTGAAGTTCAGCCATATGCGCAAAGTCAATGGAGCTGTCGAACGATAGGTTTGTCTGGTGAACTTTCGATAGACCGTCACCTATCGCGTTTTGCTCTCCATTAACGTACAGGAGTTCTGATATGTACTGGTGTTGTGACCCAAGAACGCGGATGGCACAAGGGTTGTTTATTCGACAAAGCAATACATGGTTTA
>LUCH01003648.1:0-18438 GCA_013368495.1 Paragonimus heterotremus | reverse complement strand
CCTGGCAATCGGCTGGGCTGCCGAACCCGGCGATCAGCGCCTCCTTCGCGGCGGCCCACTCCAGCTTCGCGGGACCCCTTTGCGCCGCCTCCAGAACCGATTTCGCCCTGCCCTTGAGTAGCATCCGCAGCGCCGCCAGCTTCGCCCGGTCGGTCTTCAGTCCGACCGTTTCCACCACGTCCTCGAAGTCCTCTAGAAAGCTCCGGACGTCCCCATCCTCGAACGGCTGCGGCCATGGGATCTTCATCCTCCAACTCCGGGTCGCGACACCAATTGTTGTGATCCAAGAACGCGGATGGCACAAGGGTTGTTTATTCGACAAAGCAATACATGGGTTAAGCATTTAAACCAGATTTGTTACAAAACCATTCATTTGCACGCGATATTCGGCCTCAGACCGTCTCGGATGTCACAGATGTCAATGCTCAGTTCCATTAAGTAGCAGGAACCGTTATGAGCTTTGCTGCACTTTGATGATCCTTCCTGCATTCTTCCTGTTGCTTGTATGTTGTCAAAATCTGCTCTACACCTGCTACTGAATAGCTGCCGTATGAGTAGTATAATGCGATCGCTCATCTTCACTGTGGAACCAAACACGGCCTGATAAATGGTAAAGCAATGAGCAGACGAGGAGTAAATTGTCGACGTGCGAAGTCGACGTGGGCGGAAGACTGACGGGACAAAAAGATAACACAAAGGAACGGCAAGCTTTTGTGTAGCGTGAGTCTTGCGTTTGTGTGCGAGGTGTACTTTTCGGTATCCACACTCGTTCAAACATATGTTTAGGCACACATAAAAGGAGGAGACACGAATAGTACAAATGATAATCGTAACTTTGACACGGTTAGCGGTAAACAAACAGAAGAGCTAAACCGTCGTCGTCCCTAGTCCTTCTTCCGTGCTAACTTCATTACAGAAAATAATTGGCGTTTCCCTTAACTGGAAGAGCAAGCTTCTGATGACAGTAATTATGGACCTGAAAATAATGATTAAACTAAGTCTGGGTCCTTTAAGTCCATAACAACCAGTACACCCTTTCCGTCTGCATCCACTACCCGGTCTCATTTACCAGGTGGCACCAGAAATGACCACAAGAAGACCCTAAAATCTTTGAACCCAATGGTTATATATACTGATGAGTAGTCGGGGATATGGTCAATTTCAAGTTGAACATCACCCATGCTATCTCGGCGTTTGGTTCCGCAGATTTGCGTTCACGATATCCAAGTGTCTTGCCCAGCACCGCTATTTCGGCGTCGTTTGGGGTTAACGAACTATTCGCGGGACTGCTGGATGTAACCACCCACCCCACTAATGGTGACGGCATCGTGTCTCAAAAACGTTCGGAAGCCGCCAGATCACCTAACGGACGTAAGGGTAACACGATCAATAGTCCTTGTGCATACTCAGGCAGTTGCTGCATTCACACCTCTTGTAACAGAGACTCTAGCAACTGCGACTTACCTACTCTCTATCGCATTTCTCGGAGGAGAACCGATGGCTTCTTGTCCCCTAACCGTAACCGTTGGGACAGTTGTTCTAGACGCATTTTTTCGGACGGCTGTGTTTCTTTAAGAATCGTTCGCTTAGCCGACTCATAACTATCAGTAGCTGAGCCTAGCAAGATATCGCCAACTAGGTTCAACATATTTCGGGGGGAACGTGGTATAAGCCGCGAGAACTTGTCCGCATCGGTTGTTATACGTCGGTTGTTAAACTCTATTTCCAACACGGCGAAGCACAGCTCCGAATCAAGATCCTCAAAGTAGGTACAGCTAACGTGATCAGTGATACGGAAGACGAACATTCAGACTTAATGTCCATGGCGATTGAGTGGATGCGAACGAGATATGAAATGTTCGTGAAGTATTTGATTGAATTACCTACTTAGTAACAGCAGGGAAAACGGAATGATGCCTGATTGCCATTATTTTGTTGTTACTCACAAGCGAAAGTGGTTGGGAGTTCACATATGATAATTCGGTCATGCCTAACGTGAGGTCATTGGCACAGTGGTAAACATGGTTGCCTCATGAAGCCATGCCAACTAACAACGCCACCGGTTCTACGCCCTTGGCGTCCGCTTCTACTGACGCAGCACCGTTTGTGTCCTTGATCCGTGAACAGCAACAGACTATTCAGCAAATCCAAGTTCAACTGAGCCAGTTAACAGCAAAGTTATCCCAATCACACTCATAATCGACTGGTCACTTTCGTTCACGCAGTCAATCGTTGAACCAGTCTCCATCTATAACTCACACGACAGATGGAAAATGTTTTATCATCGTAACTTTGGCGCTACTGTAGGACGTTGCACCACTCCATGTGCTTTCTCTCCGACTTCCAAACTACTCGGGAAGCAGCAGCATCAGTTGAGTTCCGCGACGAACTCAGCTGGTTTTCGAACTTCAAGTAGCCTGTTTTTCATACCTGATAAGAAAAGTGGTCACACATTCCTTATTGATAGAAGAGCTGAAGTCAGTGTTCTTCCCGCCACATCACAAGATCAAATCTCATCTTACCGTGGTCCAACACTCAAAGCTACCACCGCTTCTTCCATTCAGACCTACGGCTAACGTTCCCTAACAATGTCTGTCGGCTTGAGACGCACCTGGGGATGGATATTTCTTATTGCTGATGTAGGATTTGCAATTTTTGGGCAGATTTTCCCAACAATTTTGGTCTCTTGGTAGACGTGAAACACTGTCTATTGTTCGACTCAGCCACCAACCTGACTGTCACAGGTCAATCGGCAAACGTTGGTTCTCTTCGTCTATCAGTTACACTTACTGAAGCTCACCCGGAATATGCCTCACTGCTTGCCAAATTTCCTGGAATACTTAATCCCAATTTCCATCAGTTGTCCATTAAACACAAAACTGTTCATCATATCTCGACTCGTGGTTCATCAGCAGCTGCCAGGCCTAGAGGTTTAGCACCTGATAAACTCGCTGTCGCGCGCAAGAAAATCGATCATACGCTCCAACTTGGGATCATCCGACCCTCGAAAAGTTCGTGGTCTTTCCCAGTCCACATGATTTCTAAAAAAGACTCTAATGACTGGTATCCATGTGGAGACTACAGAAGTGTCAATCAAGTCACCGTTGCAGATCGATACCCTGTCCCACACATTCATGATATCAAATCTGATCTGCACGGCAAGACTATATTCCCTAAGGTCGACCTGATACGGGCTTACCATCAAATTCCTGTGGCAGAAGAAGACATTCCAAAAACTGCAATCATCATGTCATTGGGATTGTTGGAATTTTTGCGGATGCCATTTGGGCTGAGAAATGCGACACAAGCCTTCTAACGCTTAACAGATGAAGTGCTACGTGGTTTGGACTTCGCTCATAAGTACATCGATGATATTCTGATCGCTAGCTCCAGCCCCCGAGGAACACCACACACATTTGTTCTAAGTTTTTCAACGCTTGAGCGATTTTGGTGTTGTCATCAATCCTTCCAAGTGTCAGTTGGGATTGTCATCACTGGGCATCCTTGAACATCATATAAACTCAACTGCAGTACATCCGCTTGTCGTCGATGTGGCTGCCATCAAGCATTTTCCTAAACCCACTTCAGTACATCAGCTTAGTCGTTTTATTGGTATGGTTAACTTTTACCACCGCTTCCTACCTAACCTAGCTGACATATTGATACCACTCACTGATTTGTTGAGCTCCAAACGGAATGAACTCTTAGAATTATCTGAGTCATCAATCACGTCGTTTAACTCACTAAAGCAGATGCTTGCACAAGCAACATCCATTCATAACTTGAATGCTTTCACTTCTATCAGTATCACAACAGATGCGTCAAATTTGGTTGTTGGAGTTTTGCTTCAGCTATTAGTTGATAACAAGTGGCAACCTGTCTCGGTTTACTCCAAATCTTTGCAGCCAGCACAAACTGGCCATGGTACGCTTAGCCATGAAGTGTTGGCAATTTGTTAGGTCATTAAGCACTTCCGTCACTTTGTGCTTTTACCGAAAACAAACCATTAACGTACGGACCATCAGCCAAACCTGACTGCTGTTCACCACGACAGTTACGTCACTTGGATTATATTACCCAGTGCAATGACGATGAGCGATCGTATTATACTACTCACACCGCGGCTATTCGGTAGTAGGACCAGAGCATATATTTTGACATCGTACAAGCAACAAGAAGAATGCAGCAAGAGTCATCAAAGTGCAGCATCGCTCATAATGATCCCTGCTACTTAATGGAACTGAACACTGACACCTGTGACATCCGAGACTGTCTGAGGTCGAATACCGCGTGCAAATGAGTGGTTTTGTGACAAATCTGGTTTAAATGCTTAACCCATGTATTGCTTTGTCGAATAAACAACCCTTGTGCCATCCGCGTTCTTGGATCATAACACTGTCCTGTGAGGATAGTGAACGGTTCCGTAAATTGTTGAACCGAAAAATTATTATTATTTTTTTGTACTTTCTTTAGTGCCATATAACACCCAATTTCTTTGACCACTAGTTCCACTTTTTAGCGTGTCTCAGGATCGTTCCGTTTATCATACTGTCTTAACTGATGTGAGTGGGTTCATAGATTATGCTTAGTTCCGTGATAAATCTTAATCTAATGGAATGGGTTCAATTACCCCTCTATAACGGAGTTCGTGGGTTATCTTGGGTCGGCGAATAGTGCGACATCATTTACACATGTCTTGTAGATAAGGACAGCCGTGAAGTTTCTCAAAACTCGAGTCATGGACAAAGTTAAAAGTGCATAGTGAGCAGAAGAGGAAAGTTAGAGTCTCCCATGCATCTTCCCTGATCACGGCCACTTGTTGCGTAGGGGCGGATAAATGCTTGCCTAGGATAAGGCGGCTGGATCAGCCTATCAATTCATTGGCGACAAGTGGCAGTGTAGTGTCCACAAGTCACAATTATATTTCATAATCCATTCTTGTACATTTTGTATATATCGTTTTGTCACCTTCAGTTGTACACATGTTTGAAACTATCAGAAATCAATTTTTGAATTGAACCATCAACACGAATAAATGATGGGTACCGCGCATCATCTCTGTCTTCTTCATTCGTGTGATTTGCGGGCCGCTGGTCTATCGACGCTCAAAGTTTATATCACGTCGTTTGTGGAATCATCTATTGGTCGTCCAACGAATCTCATTTCTGGCACTGTATTTCTTTCTTGTGGTGGTCTATTCAACTTAACGGACCCTGATTTATCAGTGAGTCGTCCCTATTTCTACCGATACATCTTCCGTTTAATTTGTACATCCACCTTTGAGCCTATCCGTCACCGTTACGACTTTTCTGTGAAACTACTATATTTTTAGTTATTTTTATCAGTTGATTGATCAGTCCACTTCAACAGTTGTAGAATGTTCATTACTTTGCACTTCACTTTGCTAACATTGCGCAACTGCTGCATCAGACCACATTGCACACTTTTGTTTGACTTGAGTAAAAACAACAACACAACACGTCTTCTAATAAACTCTGCTACACCTGTTTGCTAGTTCTTCCTACGACGTCATGCAGTTTAAAACAGCCTATTTGTTGGAGTAACTTTCAGCTCTGTCACTTCGCCTCCTCAGCTATGTTTGGAACAATCCGAATACTTTCCAGGGTCATTGGATGCCTCACGAACATTGTCAATCTTTGGTGAGTTCAGTCCCTGACTTCACTCGTTATTGTTGCGTCGAGAATTATTGTAGTTCACACATCTGTTCCACTACACAGTCATGACGTCATCAGGACTCAGCTTTGGCTTCAGGAGGATTCCAGATAAGTGCCCACTGAATACCGGATGGCGGTACATGTACCTGAGACCTCATTGTCATCTTTTGTCCAAGAATCATCCTCCGGAGGAGAGTTAAGTAATTAGAGCTTCCGTCCAGGCAAAACGTGTGTCCACACGTTAAAAATTTCCATGTTGGCAATACCTCATACATCTGGCCAGATTCATTCTTCATAATTAAGTTTACTCGTGACTTGACGTCATGTGGGTGTAAATAGTCATGAACTTTCTGCGAATACTGACAGCCCTGAGGATTCTGAGAGTACACTTGAAGCCAATAAAAACTGTCGACCATAATAAAATTCGCTTCTGGGCATAAGACATGTTAACAGTTGTTTATAACTGGCACCTGCTGTGGCGGGCAAGCGAGAAGACGGAAGACAGAATTCGATTAGGGACGCTCATATACGAAATGTCATCTTGTAGTGGACAAGTAGGTATGGGCTAGACCCTCGTCCACTAACAATTAAATACGCCTTTCCTGAAGAGCAATCGAAACGTAGTCTCAACAGGTATCGAACTATAGAACGCAATGTGGTTTGGAAACAGATCGTATATTTCCAGAATTGTTCGGAAATATGATAAGTAAGTAGCTCTAGCCTAGTCTGAGACCAACGGCAGCAACCAAGAAGAAGAAGAGGAGCGCGAGGTGGGCCACAGTCCAATCGGCGGCACTCGAAAGCGCGCTAAGCGAAAAGTGCGTGAAACCCTCGAGAGCGTTAAAGAACGCTCGAAAGTGTTCGGATTAAAAAACCTTGAAGAACACGATAATAGGTGAGTCGCTATGAAAACAGCAAGCATTCGCTGCGTGCAATTAGTTGCACGACTGAAGAAAGTAGCACTGAGTTCGTACCAAGCCTCCTGTTGCATGCGTACACGGAATCACGCGTACAGAAGAAACAGGCAGGAAAACACGGTTGCAGCCGGGATCCTTTGAGGAACCACACGAGCGCTGGTCACTACAGCCTAACATACGAACTAGGGAATGAAGGCATACATACTGATTAGTCTTTTTCACAGAAGTCTTCCAGTGTTTGATAAATTAGCACACCGTTGGCAGTACGCTGTTTTGCTGATTTCGACTTCCCGCTATATAAGTGTAAGTAAATGGACCACGTAATAATTGCTGCCTTCCCCAACCGCCTTCTTTTCTGTCACCATCTAATGCCTTGGGTAATTACGGCTTAAGTAGGTTTCGATCTGACTGTCATTCTGAAGAGAAAACGGTCATTTCGGCGTAAGTCCCCGTTTATTAAATATTCCAGAAACATTAAAACCTAAGTTTCAGGTAAGGCACCTGAAGCTTGTCAGTTGCAAGTGAGCGGTTTGGATGAGAAAATCAGAATACATCAAAAACTTGTCCAAATTGCCGTAATGAGGTCGGACTGGAACGGTTTTGTGCATCAGGAAGTTTCAGCCAATCACTGTTTACTCACAAGCTGCCGCAGACGGAATTGTGGTCGATCTGCACCAACCAATCAAAGATGGCGATCAGCTGCTGCACGGAATCCGAGGAACTGCTCTATTAAAAGGAAAAAGGGCCTGTCATCCAATAGTAGTCGTGAGTGCCGTTGTTTTTCTATAAAAAACGAATGCCGCTTTTCCAACAAACTGTGGTTGCTTAGTGCCACCCAGACTATTGTTGTTCTGGTTTCCTCGATTTGATGGTACAACACGTGGATGGTGTTGTTTTAGTTAAGACCTGTTGCATCATCTTTTATAGTGGTGTGCCTTGTCTGATTATTGTTGAAAGGTGGCTCTGTGTTTCATCATTTTCTTTGAAAATTAACTGCACCAACCACCTTTATTCTTAAACCAGCTGCTGTAACGGTTTCCCTTACTCCTATTCGGTATGAGCCGTATAAATTTCTAAATACCAAAATTTGACATTACCATTCAATTACTTTCTTGAGTAACCCATAATCCTTATTATTCATCGGTGTACAAACAGTCGTTTCGCTCCGACCCAACCAATAACCATTTGTTTGAGTGAGCTCAGTTCCGTTTCATCGTCCCCCACTACTGAGCGGTGTCTAAATGTCATATCTGTTGTACGGCCACATTCTTTGTTCGGTTTCTGAGAATTTCCCCATTCAAGATGTGAGATTCAATTATCATGTACACTGATTCAGTTTGTATCGTTGTTGAATTTGTTGAAGTTCGTCTGGTATGACCGTCGTCTTTTGTCTGGTATGAAGCGGAACGATGAATCCGTTGAGGTGTGTTTGGCTTCGTTGCATGAATACTCTAAATTTGTCTCTATCGTTGTCTGTTGAATCTTCCGAGTTTGAAAATCCCGTTTCTGAGTCTGCTTCAGATTCGAATTCAGTTACGGGAGAGGTACCTGCAACTGAGCCGGTGCAGACAAGAATTCCTGAACGTGTGAAGAAGAAACAACGTCATCACTACTACCCGGAGGTTCATTTGAACTGTGGCGGATGTGATGATTGTAAATCATAACGGAACACTATATGTTTCGCGATGCTAGCTCCGAGGTTCACACACCCAAGGTTTCCCCCAGCCTTATGTTAACACGGATCGGAAGTCTCAGTGAGAAAACGGTGAATCTGCAAACAAACTTTATTTATTTTATTTACTCACCGTACACAAGCGGACTTCAACGTAAAGGATAGGGGAGCTAGGGAAATGGACGTGAGAGGACCTTCAGCACAACCGCGCGGTAGCTACCAGAGAGGACGATTGTCAACGGAAATTCCAGTTGACCTTCAGGATTCAAACAAGTGTCAGTCTAGTTGGGCGGCGTTCCCAACGGTAGTAGCTAAAACACTGTTATCCTAGTGAATGCAGCCTACAACGGTGGAGATGGCGCAGATTCTTTATACAGCTATAAGCAATACTGCGATACTTACGCCAACACACTAACCTTGATGTTAGTGATTTGTAGTAAATTTACATTCGCGAGGTAATGTGAACTGACGCGGTGGTACTGGCAAGGCAACTCTCACGCCACAGGGAGTTTAGGATTTTAGGGACGTCGAAGGTGATCTCACTACATATGCTATTGTTGTTTTACTGCATGAATAATTACGTTGTACATATACTGAATACATTACAATTCCGTTGGATGACGTGCTGTGTTATTACTACTGCGTAGATGCTAGCTCTGGGTTTGAGCTAAGTACATTTCTTATTACTGTTACGTATTCCTAATTACCACAAAAGCCTATCCTTAATCTGTATTTTTTTGCTGTGTGTAATGAACGATCATAGCGAATTTTTTGCCATAATTACACATAGAATGTTTGCTTTTTCCTTCTTACAACTACCATTGCCTATCAGTTAAATCTTCTTCCTTGGTGTTGTTGACAAATTCTCATCTTCATATGTGCCCGATTGTTTTAATGAGGTCATTTCCCGTTGGCTGGTGGCTGTTTGTGAACACGTGCTTAGTTGTCCCACTTTGAACTCCTTTGTTGGATAATTTGTGTACCCCGTTGATTCACATTCAAGGTAAGACTGTACCTTTGTTGTAGTTTTCTTAAACAGTACCGTATAAATTCCAATCCTTCCGATCGTCTTTTCTGACGTTTTTTGGACTTGGAAGATAGTCCCGTTAACCCGACCATCTGAATAAGCGTTATTGGAATTGTCGAATACGCATTACTGAGTGAATTACGCTAGATCGCCAGGAGCGATTTAACAATCGTAGTAAATCCAGTTTTTACGAGTGCTTTCTCATTAAATGTTTTGAACATGGACTATTCCTTCTGACGTTAGATATTGAGAAAGGCATTTACTGGATCAACAGATTACGCATAACTCGGTGGACGTAAATCGTCAGCGAATGATTCAATAACAGGTAGTTTATGTTTTTGAAAGTTTTCCCTACGTTCCTATGGAAACATTTTACCGTAAGCGTTTATCCAGTTTTCCACGTTTTATTGGAGCGATTCTAAAGTAGGATGCTCATTCTGTGAATACTCAGTTTTGCGGTTCTGGAGGAGCTGAAATCCCTGACTGTAGCGTATTGGCATTCCATTTCATCAAGTGTACTTAAATATTTGACGGTTAAAATTAGGCTACCAGCCTCCTTCTCTATGTGAACTATATGTTTTATTCTGTTTGTAGGAGTTAAAGCAGAACATGGCCGCGGACGTTGTATAACCTTGGAGTGCACGGAAGCCATCGCTGACTCGTTGACCTTATTTCTTATTCGACCGTCTTGAATTAGAAATTAGGTTCTTCCGTAATAGCAAACACAACCTCGCACCTTCGTTTCTGACACGATTGTACATGAAAATTGTAATTATAATGCCTATTTTCCCCCAACAGCAACTATTTGAAAGGCGAGAATTCTCCCAAAATGACCGTTTTTCCCTTGCGATGGCTTTTGGCCGTACTACCGTAATTACCGTAAGAAGGATTTTCCGGAATTTATGGACGATCTGCATAGGTGTTGGTTATTTGCTTATTTTTTTGTATCATGAAACGGCAATATGTAAGGTATGATCGCCCTTGACCTCCCCGAAATCTCAAATTTCCCGCAACTTGAGAGTTGCCCTGGTAGCATCACCGTACCAGTTTTACTAACCCCTTGGACGTAAGTTTACTACAAACCGCTAAATTCAGAGTTAGTGTACTGGCGTAGGTGTTGCAGCTCTACTCGCGAATATATAGCAAATCCACCTAGTCTTCAGTGTTGTGGACTAAATTCTATAGGGTAACAATGTTTTAGCCATCCCCGTTGAGAACGCCGCCGTATCAGTCCAGTGAATGTTTGGATTCTCAAGGTCGACGAGAGTTCCGGTGGGCATTCGTCCTCTTTAGTCACCGGTATACGGTTTTACTAGAGGTTCCCCCGTCTTTGTCCGGTCAGCGTCCGAACTTGCTCACGTTGAAGTCTGCTTGTTTGTGAAGTGGTTATATCACCAGGTGATGTTTGACTACAGATCCGCAGCTTTTTCATTACTATTTCTGATTCGCATTAGCGTGAAGTCAAGAAACTGCAAGCCTACAAGTCATAGAGCAAACGACTAACATTGTGGCACGCACTTTTCAACCCTTTAGAAAAAAATATCTTCTTGTAAAATCTACTGGGTAACTGTCTCGCATATAAATATATCAAAAATAGTTTTCATTTGGCGCGCTGCCCATGAATTCTGTTCAGAAATGAGGGCCGTGTTAAGAGGTTGTAGGTGCGAAATAAATTTATCCCGTATATATTTTATCTCCAGACACCCGTTACGAGCTAGGTGAGCATTCACAACAAAGGAAATTAGTATTTTGCACAGCTGACGTATCTTCGAAAATGATCGCCCCTGTACAAGACAAGTTTCCTTGTTGACATATCCTTTCCGGAACACACGTACACAGTTGTCGGCAATTCAGCCATTACGGTGTATAAAAATATTTTCATATTTACGCCTTACTGGACATGTACTGGACTTGTAGCTGTCAGTACACGTTTGTTTTATTTCTGGCTTCTACTTAGTCATTTTTGTTTTGAAACAAAAAAACTACTACGAGGTTCGCCAGATTGACTTAGTCTCCCTCTGCATAATCTACTTCTCACAATTGATAACATGAAGCGAACACTACAAGCTGGGTCCTTGTTTTCACTACCACACATACTTCTACAGCGAAAGTCAGACGGGCAGTTGTACTAGTGAACAGTCCACACAATGCCAGCTTGCGACCCCCATGATATTGCCGAATACCGCCAAATTCAAAGCATAGGGAGTTCGTCTCAACTCGTTTCATACAGTTCATTATTGGTGTTGTGCGTTATACAACAGCGCTTCTCATTCCGAATTTCCCTGGTTTCTTACCACCAGCCGAAAAATTCCCTATGAATGACGCAATATTCACCCCCTGAGTAAGTTATTTTGTTCCAGTTTGTTTGCCAGGTGCATCGTGGCACCTTACTCGATCACCGTCATATATCTATCTGCCTCGCCATTCTGTATGATCTCGTTTGTAAGGTGCCACCTACGGGCTTTCCCAGTTATGCAGACGTTTTCTTGAGCGCGCCAAGCTGGCCGGTATTCCGGTCATTCCTTGATTTCACTACCTATCCCTGATTGACCATGTTAGCTCCACCTGGCAGTTGACACGCTGATTACTCTCGCTCATGTGCCTTCGAAGCTTCCAGTTTTTGGTCAATCGTTCGCAATTCCATGGAGAACTCTTCGACCGGATCACTTCACCATGGCTAGGTTCATTGGGTTGGTCCAACGGGATTCAAGGATTCTACCACATATCGTTTGAGACAGAGTTTCCCCCTAGGATGTCTGAACTGACACTCGGAGTGCTAGGAGTACTGTAGACTGCCAGTTACAACCCTTGGCGGGTAATCAGTCCTCGATTGTTCGATCGATATGTTCGGTGACTTTTCGTCAACTGGCACTGTTCCAGGCCACTGCGTGAACAGTCATTTTTCTTTCATGTTCGGGCAGTAAGCACTTTGTTTTGATAGGTTATACGTTGTGAGGCTTTCGACAGTGCTACCTCGTGGCCCTATGGCACCAGTTTCCTCCCCACTTGTCTGGGGTTTACCACCCCATTGGGACTCCTATCGTCGCGTCACCAGCGCTTCCCGGCTGTTACTTAAATGTTTTTTTCTGTTGCCGGTGCGTTGACCAAATCTTGTCCAGGCTTCACAAAGAGGTTTATCATAAAATTAAACTGTTCGTTCTGAAAACAATTGTGGGAAGTTGTCCGCTTATCTGATACCCAGAAAGAACGTCAGCTTGTTATCATCGATTTGCCAGTAGAGTCGGATCTCGGGTGTATCACTGCGACTTACCTTACAAATAAAAGAGATAGGTGCTAATGATGCTCCACAGTAGCAAAATATCGAAGAATCACTTGGTATATTTCATAAAACTAATAAACGGGACGTGACACTGATTGAAGCAGTAAAACATCAATGCAAACAGTAATGAAAACGATCAGTGAGCTTGACAAAATCGGGTAGTCATATCCGCATGACTGCTGACATCTGGAGCACCAGTGGTGGCAAGAACACAAAGACAACACAAAAATTCATGTCACATTTCCCGCTACCCAAGCTGCCGGGCTTATTGAATATATGACCAACTATGTCGGATGGCGCGACAGTTATGCTCTTTGTTATGTTAACATCCTTAACGGTGAGAAATTAATGATGGGTAATCTAATGGTGGGCTGCCCAATCAGTCTGAACAGTCATGTCGTGGTAATCTTTGAACCCACATGTAGCACTAAATGTACCCCCTATCTAGCGTTCACAAAAAGTTCCTTACATTGAAGGTGGATGCGCCCCACACACCCCTTGCTGTTGCTTTATGTGCCCAGCTCAGCTCTTCAACGACTACTTATAACGTGTGCTTCCTTTCACTAACATCATACTTGAAACCACCGATTATCGAAACTATTCTTCTTTATCATCCTCCGCAAACCGTAACGACAGATGGTATCATGGACGCTGAAACTGGTTCACACAAAAAACAGCGTTTGCACCAGACGAAACGTCAGAGACTCTGGTAAAACGTTGTATCTGTGACCTTCTCAAAGGTCATGCACCAAACCGGTCCGAGTGGATCGGCTCGGCTTCTAACAATTTCCTATTCAGTGACCCCCCCATGACGTAGAAAGCCTTTATGACAACGGGTTAAAAATCTTCACCGCCTAAGCTGGTATGTTCCAGCTGAACAGCATACAAGTCACTATATGTGCCCATAACAGGGCTTCTGAAGAAGTGGCTGATTTTCCAAGCACCACTGTGGCAAAAAAGCACGCCAAACCGTCGCTCAGCACACACTACTAATACTACTGGTGGGCGCATTATAACCAATACCGTTGTGAATGTTGTGTACACACGTGAGAAAATCAAATTTACACCTTCCGAACGTGACGACGTTTGCTTTTTTACTTATGTCCATGAAATCACACAACTGGTCATCCCAATAATTATCCTGTGCATTTGGACCACTGTTCGAGGCAAGATGACTGAGAGCTTCAAATCGGAGAATATCACTCTCGCCTAAAAGATTGGGCAGCGCAATAGTCCTTTCAACTGCTGACCGATTACTCCATCACGTTGCCTGTCAGAGATCTCCGAGGCAAAATCTATGACTCTGTCTGACTGCTTGCCATTACAAGCTCTCTTCTGCGACGGGCGATATGGCCTTCTCGGCGGCTACGCTCTAAATAAGGAGCACTCATGAACTGTAGGACTCTGCTGTTAGGAGTATTGCTAATACTGACGCTGCGTATCCCGGCTTGGCTAAAGAAAGCTTGATGAGTAATAGCCAACTTTCTTTCCGGACTTGTTGTGAGAGGTTCATCCGATTAAATTTCACTAGGACTTTCCTTCTCATTAAATTTAAGTCAGTCAACTTCTCATCCCTAACTACCATTATTGTTGCCAACTTTTTTGTCTTATTCATTGTTTTCAATTGTTTATCCACAATGTTAGTCTTAGTATCTGAAAGTATAGATCTTAGGAAGCAAACACATATTAGTCTTGTGCTTCTTTTGTTTCAGGCCTTGCCAATGGGAGGATAAACATGTGTATATCGGTGATGGCTGTAAACTTGCTTTGTCCTGATGGCACTGAGAGCCTGAGCTCTTCAGCTTTTGTCTGGTAGCCCTCATAATTACTCATGAAAATGAAGAAGTTTTCCTCTAATCGTTGCAGCACTGGATATCCTCAGAAACTCACTGGTGCAAGAGACGGGACAATTTCCGGCTCGTCCTTGAAAGTGAACTGAACTGACCTGACCTGACACAACTGGCCTGCGGACCATTTCCTCCTACTTAATAAGCCTTACGGCTTCATTAGCGAAGGTGCTTCTCTCCGCCGGTTTTTTTCCATTTAACGAGCCGTTGTTATCGTATACATGTAGGTACTCATATCTGCCGTCAAACTCACGCCCTATGGTAACCCAAAAGGCCGCATCCTAGGAAACTTCTCCTTCTCTAGCTCTATCAGTAGCTTTCCACCCGACGTTTCCTCCCGTCTAAATCTATGTGTAGGTGACACTAATATCTGGCCAGTTGTCCGCCAACAGCGCTGATATAGACCTTCTTTAGGTTAATGATAGTGTTGTTTACTAATGGTCTGGATAAGCCTCACGTTGTATAAAGTTAGCATATGCAGGTTTATAGACATCAAAAGTCGAAGGCCTCACTCGTCCTAGACCGGATGCCGCTTAAAGTCGCGCATGAAGAGAAAGGTGTCAGCACTGTTGTGTTGCACGTTATCCCCACTGAGACACACTTCACACCTTCTCTTCCAAAACGCTGACTTAGTAAATTCGGACCATCGTGCTTTGGTACAAATTATAAAAGTTCCATTAGACTTTATACCAAACGAGGAGCCCCACTCGGGCCTCTTCCTCCACAGAAAGATGAACCACTTCTAAAAATTATTTAGGGATATGACACTAAGAAATTTGGAGTGTCGAATAGGAGACCGAATTTCAGGCTGCCCGTGAAATAAATCATTCCTTCCGAATAACGTGGATACAGAGGTGATCTTATGTACTTTTTTTTGATTTTTGAGGTCCCAACCCATCCCTGCAGATCACTATTTACTCCTACAGGTAAAACCTTGTTTAAGGCTCACTCCTCAAACTAGACAGTCAACACCACAAGAGTAGGCATGAGCAAAACTTTTCCGTGTGTGCTCTTAACGCCCGGATTTATCCGCTTAAGTATGCAGTCAGTGCTAAGACAGTAGCCGCGTTTGATGTTTGCCTAGATTTCTGTTTTATTTGCTACTAGGTTTTTTGGTGTAAATCGTTGTACACATTCACATGCGTATGTTTGACTGTCAAACGGCCTATGGATTGCCATCACGTGTACTCACGTGCATGTGCATTTGCGTCCACATTCGAAGCTAGCATGCACTCACTGTCTACTCCTACAGTTCCCTGAAACAACCACGGACAATTTCAGCATGCGGCTGGCAGTCTAGAACCAAGACAGGGACTCAGAATATTTCGCGTTCCAAACAGCTCTGATATTTTTCGCTCGTTCTGACACATCCAACTAGAACTTAGAATAATGCTGCGTGGCTGCCTTCTCTTGGCTTTTTCATCGCATACGCCGTGTGCACGTCTTTTTGTGTCGATATTATATGCCCATTCGTGTTGTCATCTTCCAGAAGACTATCGTTGGATCCTCTGCCTTGGTGAAAAGACGTCCGCCGATGGTTTTACGCTGTACAAATTTGATATGTACCAATAGCTAGTGACCGAAACCAGAACGTCCGGTTTGCCTACTACATAGGTTCCTTGAGTACTTTCCAGTTCATACCGCATAAAATGGTTAAGTACTCGAAGTGCGGTTCGAGTTCTAAGATGTTACGATTACCCAATCACGTTATGCAATAATTTGCCCCCGTGCAAAGGACGTTTCACGGGGACCTATGAAGTTGTCTTCTCAACTGAATTTCACTGCGTTCGGTAAATTTGTGATTTACACAGTTCTTCCAAGCCAGCTGGCGATAGGGCCGCCAACGCCACTCCTCCATTAATCATGACTGTAGTACACAAGTGTATTGTCTCCCGCGAAGCAAAGTCTCACGAACCACCCGATCTTTTCATGGCTGGCTCAAAGAGAGCTGTGGAGTCATGTGTGCCGTACCCAAGAGGCCCGCTTTCTTTGAGAAAGAGCCAAAACACATCGGAAGGTGTAGACACTTTGGCTATTATGTAGGTAAAGTTTTCAACTCACGAGGATTTGCGTGTTGTTCCGAGCCCTTTGGAATGTCAAGAAAGCTCACTTAAAGTCAGGAGCGGCTCACTGGGAAACTTTGAGATGAGGTCTACTGCAAGATAGAAATTACTCCGACCAGCCCGCTCTTTGTCAGCCGGCCATCAGGAAAAGTCTGTTTTACTCGCGCCGGCGGCCCTCAGTCCTCTCGTATGGTGTTGGTAGGCCCAGCAGGGACTTTCGTACGCCCGCAAGTCCCAATCTCACATCAGTGTACCAGTATATCCAGATATTCAGTGAGCAAGTGGTCAGAAGCGGAAAAGTCTAGGAAGATGAGCTCCTTTGTTGATTGAACACGGAGCATTATACTTGAAGTTGCCTTACCTAAATCACTAGAGATTTCTCGCATTTGCCAAGGAGGTGGATAACGTTTTATTGCAACGAAGGGCTTGGATACACCGGCCCGTATTCTATAAGGGGTCATTCTTCTGGGACTCCTCATAGTCCCATTTACCTTCCAGGATATGGTAGCCCACGTTCTAAAACGCCTCCGACAACGGTGACGTTTTGTCCCCAGAGAACTATCTTTTCACGCAGATCGGTTGGGAATGAAAGGTGAGGAATTCAAGTAAGATCGCATGAGATGCACCGGACATTTTGTAGTCCCATTGATGATTCCTCATGTAACCTGATATATAACTCAATTAGAAACAAAAACGGGTCTCAGCCAATTGTATCAGAGCCGGCTGTAAGTTAACCGGCTACTAAGTAAATGGGGGCTCTTGTTTGTCTGATCTGGTTCCTGACTGGTGCTTTGTCAACTGTTCAAAATGCTTTTAAGCTGAGGCCTAGATTTTGCATAATAGAGTGAACTCTGCTGTTTCTCAGAGTTATTCATTATCACCGTTAAATCAACGGAAGATTCGGACTGTGCGTTCTAGTAGCCTAATCGTGCGCATAGACTGGGTTGGAAATATATATTTTAATATAGGTAGTGGACAGAAGGTCGCATGTAAATGTACATACTGATATCGAACGTGGTTTTGTAATTACAAAAATAGGCAATTTAAATGATTAGTAATTTACGAACAGGGTTACAACTGCATATAACAGTGCAGCGGGAGCGCGTGATAAACTGTCCAGTTGATTCGAGTGGTTGAATGGGTTGTTACCTAAATGAACAAATATGGCAAAGTGCGGTAGGATAAGGTGAACAAATAATAATGCCGGATATAATTCATTTGTTCCCGATTGACTAGGAGTTTGTAGAAGCTGGATGTATGTTACCGTATCATATTTCCGGACAAGAACGGATAATGCAAATTGATCAGTCACGCAAAAACCTGAAGGTAAAAATACTACCATAAAAATGTAAGCAGAATGAGTGGTAAATGTGAAATTGAACTTCACAATCACGATTACTTGAACTTGTGGTGGGCAAGCGAGCATGCCCTCAACCTTGATTTACGAACATTTCGGAACGCCTCTCCTGAAAATCAGTCTAACTGTAGTCCCAACAGGCATCAGATTAAAGAACGCAGTAGGGATTCTAAGCAAACTGTATATTTTCAGTAATGTTTGAAGACGCAATAAGCCGTTAGCTCTAGCCTTGTCTGGGGCAAAGAGAAGCAACCACGAGAAGAAAGAAAAGAAGCGCTAGAGGAAAGACAGCCCACCTGGTGGGCCTCGTGAACGCGTCAAGCGAACAGCGCATGTAACATTTGAGTGCATTGTAAGACGTTCGAAAAGGTACAAACCGAACGGCCCTGAGGAAGGAAATGAGAGAAGAATTGTTTGGGTATATGGCAGACATCCGCTGTGTGCAGTTACTTGCACGGCAATTGTGTGGTTAGCAGAAATTGTGCCCAAAGACCGAAACGAGTTGAAAATAGTCATTTGGGCGCGAAAACAGATTTTTCAAATTTTTCATGAAATATCAAAATGCATATTATAAAACAAATATACAGATTTTTATTAAGT
>LUCH01003647.1:44926-63392 GCA_013368495.1 Paragonimus heterotremus | reverse complement strand
ACACGGGTGCGTTTTTTTATAGCAAACAACTAGAGGGGTTGATAATCAATAAGCGGGTCAGGATAGGTCATTAAGCCCAGGGAAGGGTCAAGTTCACGAACAGTTGTTTCGATCCATCTTGTGCATTCAGAGTCCTGTTACGTCATTCTAACCCAAGATTCTTACGGTTTGCCGAAGCAGCCGCAATCAACCGACTCAAGCCAGCTCTTCGCGGTCAGACACAACTGTTCGTGAACTTGACCCTTCCCTGGGCTTAATGACCTATCCTGACCCGCTTATTGATTATCAACCCCTCTAGTTGTTTGCTATAAAAAAACGCACCCGTGTTATTGTAAATTTGGTACTGACGAGTCAATACGAAATTCTTGCATCTACCGGTGTTCGAGTTTTAACTGCTTTGTTCAAACTGTTCAAGGGAACCAATTGTTCCAAATTATGTTGTCGCCTGCCACGCACAAAAATTCCGTATGCAGCATTCTTCGAAAATATACAACAGTGCTGCAATGTGTTTTAATAAGAGCACTTGTAGCACTGATAATCTCGACAATGTGATAATGTGCGATTGTTGCCGTACATCGTTAGGATGGCCGATGACCGTATTTGGAAAAGTAACGCATATTACAGCCATAAACATATGAATATTTCATCCACAAACTACTCGCAATCAACTCTGATTCATAGATTTTGCCTTCTATCTGACGTTGAATAACTGCAATTAAACGTTCAGTCTTAATGATGGTCGCAAATGAATATTCCGTTTACAGTGGATATTCAGAAATCGCGCGCTGTGATAATTTCAGAACCACTTGTAAACAATCGATAGTTTGGTTTGGTGATAACATTCTTTCTTTTCACTTCTTTCTTCAGACTAATCTGACTGACGTCCCAAGTTGGAAAAATTCAGATTCACTGTCTGAGTGATTCTTTTGAAGTTGCTGAAATGTTAAAAGCAATTGAGCATAACAGAGATTAGTCTATCCTCGCTGGAAGTCGCATCTCTCCTAAACAGATATCCAGTTGAATGAGACATTTGGACCTGTCGGTCAAACAGCTAAAAACAGTGACATTATTATGCGATTAGTAGTAGAAGAAATGAAGTAGTCATTATACAGCTGTACACATAAAAAGTCAAGTTTACGTTTCCCGTTCAAATTTGCCAACAAAAGTACAGAACGGTAATGGACTCACTTCTGGACGCATTACTGGCTGATACATTAGTGATAAAACTTGAGAGTAGTGCACCAGTCAATCACCTAAGCCTGGTCACACTCTCTGAACATTGCATAGACTAAATTGTCTGCATGGCAAATAAGTCGAAAAGACACAGTGAAATAATGGCATATGTTACCACCTCTGTCCATAAAATATCCATTTAACTCCGAAGCTTGAATCACGTAGTGTTGTCCCGTTTTTAGACATATTCATAGCTCATCGCGAGAGTGGCACGATATAACGGATGGTGTACCTTAAAACAATTTAGATAGGACAGCATACAACCTTTAAAAGCGTTGTATTTATAAGGTGAAATAATTATAGTCCGGCATGTGGTCAAGAGATTTGTGAAAACATACCGCACTAAACATATACACAGTTTGTTACGCAGTTATGTGTAACACTAGATATCACCAGTAAACCCTGTAGTTGCCTGTGCACAAGCGATCAGACTCAATTATAACTCGCGGCTATCAATCCATACATTCGTCGATTTATCCACCCTCGCCCCACATGCTTTCTGGTACCACTTGATTAAGTGGAGTTCATGCCATGCAGTCTGGTTGTGTACTGGGCAGAAAGTGCAATTACTATAAAAGTCACAATACATGAGCCTAACCAACTGTAACGTCGATCTATTTCAAAGCATGTCTTTTCGTGTGCCTGGTTTTTCAGAACAAATGACAATCTTTCTTCAAGGAATATACGTTGTAAAACGTTATGAACTTAACGAGCCGTCAGCAATGGCAGGACCGACAACTGTCTTCAGAGGAGGATATATTTGTTGCAGTTACTCTGTTGTATTACAGACATTTTCGTTGTGAGTAGTATAGTACTATTTGTGAGTAGTATACTACTGACAGGTAGCATATTACTCACAGGCGACATTCAGAAACAAAAGGGCAAGCTCCCAACGCCAGGAAAACGACAGACAAGAAGAGACCATCAGAATAGTGTGTACGCGCTATGGTAGAAGTTCCACCTCGGCGAATGACAACATACTGTCTGCTAATGTATGTGAATGCACGTCTGCCGTGCAAATGAGTGCACGCGTTTGTCATCTCATTTTTAACGACCTATACGGGAGTTCGCACAATAAACGTATTTGCACAGCAAGCGTCTTTTGCGATCACAACAACTCGAGCATTTTATCGTACTCAGTGGATCGGTACCCTATCTACATCCTATCACGTGGTAGGGCAAGATGACAAACTCTACCGCATAGCTCAGTTGAACAAATTAAGACACAGGAAAGTTGAGTTTTGCAGCCTTTGCGAAGCATAATAAGACCACAGTTAACAGATTAGCTTACAAGTGAAAATCTAGACATTCCAACTAGCCCCTTTAGGAAGGGACACTATACGTGATTTTCACTTTTGTTGGGTCTCGTTACAGCCGGGATTTGAACTCGGACCACATCTTCTTGAGGCAACCATGCTGACCACTGCGTCATCGACCTCATATCAGGCATGATTAAAGTATTACTTGCAAACGTTCAGCCACATTAGTTTGGGAGTGATTCTCAGATCGGCCGCTATCTATGGAAATACGGCAGTTTTAAGCAAGTGTGAATGCTGTTCAGTTTGTAGTAACTGAAACCCTCTACTACTATTGAGCAGTTACAGAGACAGTCGGTCTGTGGAAGCCACCACGCTATTAGTGATGTATAACATGCACCTTCGTTTGTGAGTAGTACAGCATGACTCTTACACGCGAAAACTAAATGGCAGGTCTCAAAGCCAACGAACGAGGGACCGAAAGAGAGTATTGGAAACGTGTGTATGCACTATGCGTGAGGTGTCACTTAGGCGAATGACGATGCACTGCTGCCCAACGGATGCTGGTACACGTTAGCCATGCAAAGATAATGTTCGTGTTCGTTGTTTTATGTTTTCGAATACCTTGTAATAGATTTCGGTCAGCAAACAACTTCCTAGGCCAACCACTGTTTGTGGCCGAAGCACCAGTTCATCCGTTTTCTACAACTAGGTTAGCCGGATAAAGGCCGCAGGCATCGCTTCTCAAATCCACAGTGACCGAAATAACTCCGTTAATTCCATCACACTCTGATGCTTGAATTAAAAAGGTGAAACATCCTCATATGTGTGGCTTGGAGTCAGCGTAGCTAAACTATTCACCCTGTTCTAGCACTGTGACATCACGGCATATTCACTGATCAGTTGGCAGGCAGATAGCATAAGCCATATGGGTTTGGAGGATTAGACTTATTCGGAGTTTAGCAGTTCACGGATATGCTCAGGATATATTTTCATTCCAGCCTTGGGGGTATATCTGAAAAAAAGACGCATTCTGTATATAAAAACAATTTGTCGGAGTGTTGCATGCGCTATGAACTCTAGTCAGTCAATCTTATGAGTAGTGTGAGCTTCAACAATTGCCTATCTCATCGCAGTACACATTTACACCAACACTTTTCCAAGCACAATTATTTTTATCATTATTTCCTTGAGGTATATCCGAAGTACCCACAATGAATCCTAACTGGCAATCAATTCCAGTCTCTTTATAGCTGGTCACATAGTTTTGCCTTTTCTGAAATAAATTTATTATAAACAATGAGCGTTCATCATTGTGCCAGTACTGATCACCAGAGTGATTCCTATTAATTGCAAACTTGCCCGCATCTCAATCCCAGTTGATGATTCTGAGCGTGTGAGTGTCAAATCGATCGTGTTAATGCTCGACGGTTGGTGACGCTAGCCATATCGATCGGCCGCTAGAACTGATTATTAGTCAGAGCGTCGACACTACTGGTGAGTCAATTATATAGCACAGGGCTACTTTGCGTAATCAACCCCTTTGAGCTGTTACCAAGTGAACTGCAGAAAGTTGCATTCACTCAGATTCCTCAAACTATTGTGATTGTAATGGTTGTGAAACCGATTCCTTTCTATTTGATCCACCGTAATTTTGTGGTAATGATGACAAGTTAAACTACACTACTTGTGAGTAATTAGACAGATGTGACAGAAGTGACTATCGGAACAAATATAGGCACCAGTTTCGAAAACCGTTCAGGCATGCCGGAGTGTATTCTATGTACGAATTTATCACTAATAGCTGTTGTGCTCAGAATTTGTCAGCGTGTAAAAATAAAGGTTTCTGTTCCTTGTGTCGCTAAGCATCTGTGACCTGTTGCAATTCACTGAGTAAACTGTCCTTGTTTCGTTCGCGTTCTTCGCTCACGACAGTAGATCAGATGGCAACAGCACGTCATATCAGGCTATCTTAGAATGTTGTGTGTAAACTATTCTGCAGAGATACGATTATCGCGATTCAGAGATTGTGACACATTGCGGGGGCACCGTGTAATGTGCACGGTCCCATATGCTAGGGATCACTCAATATACCAAGTTATTCGGCTGAAATATTCATCAAGCAACGTCTTGCCTGAGTCATTATTCACAAAACTATGCGTGCTAGTTTATGCGGGTTGTCTCACTATACCCATAAGACACCTTTTGGCATAACGCAGAGCATACTACACCATACACCCCCCACATTAATTTTAAGTCTGTGTTGACATGTCAACTTATAGTGAAGTAAGACGTCGTCCAGGATGAAAAAAATATTCCCATCACTGTACCTGAACACTGCATGCACTGGTCATCAGATTACCTTTCAAGCAATCAAAGCAAAGTCTTGTAACTGTTAATCATCTCTTGATACTCTGTAAAATGTTAGGTGAACAGTGTATAAACAAACACATCATGGCACAGAGTCATATGACTGTTCAATTCAGTGACTCTCAAGCTGACATAACATCTACCGTTGTTCCCCTCAGTCCTATCAACGGACCATAATTTGCCAGGTTTAATTCCCAATGAAACAACATGCCAAATCTACCCACTGTTGGCCGCGGGAAGTTGTGGGTGGACGAAAATCAATAGACCGGCGTTCTCTGCTAACACTCATGGCATCCTTATACGGCTCAGGTCACTACAGTCATGGCTCTGTGACCAACCACCTGACTAACCATATCAAATTAGTATAATCAGTTAATCATTCCCGAAATCGCCCGTCTGTAAACCAGACGGGTGATTAGACTTCTTCTCTCGATGTCGAGAATCACTGTGGTCCCAATACCGGCGTGCCTTCAACCATAGTGACAATGAACCTGCAGTGTGACATTCGTTGCCACTAACCTTACGTTATCGCTGTTAACGAAGACATCCTTGTACCCATTTATGAGCAGACCTTAAACCTGGAGGACCGTATGCAAAAATTCTGGATTAGAGCTTATGTGGATGGTGAGCGCAACAATCATTGTATCTTGTTCATAAATCACTCCTACCCCGGACTCATTCAGAACTGCCCTGCTCCTCTTAACAAATGTTATTATCGAGCCGGTTTTTTGAATCTTCCTAGCTCTGGTAGCTTTGCAGAGTTTTTTGATTTTTAAACGCCCAGGACAGCGATTATAAATAGTATGTAGTGTTGTGTATGTCTGTAGTGTGTTTAGGATCCATATACCTATTTAGAGAACTGGTTCAGGAATAGTTACAGAAAAACTGATTACCCGTTTCTAAGTGTAGAGGATCCTGAGTGTTTTTGTCTCTTTCTCGCTGTCTGTGATCTACTGAATTAATAGCGCAGATTTGAGTGGTGAATCTGCTGGTCAGCAGTTAGAGTTGGGAATGAAGGATTTGCGCCTGACCTAAGCAGAAGATGGCCTAAAAGGTAAGCTCGCATCCGCATGGTGCTGCAAGCCCAATTACTGATGTTATCGGAGTTCAGGACAGGTCACCAAAAGTGCATGCGATAGATGAATCCTCACTCAGAACAATCCTGATAACAGTGAGCTTTCCCAACTTGAAAGCAGAAATCTCTGACGGCTCCTTAAGAGGTTATTTTCTTTTTTTAACGCTAAATTCTGAACCAAATGTATACAATACAGTTTTAGATGAAAGACAGAAGCCCTCTGGTTTTGCACATTACTGTTGAGGTAGAACAAGAGCAGCTATCGAACATTATACCCCCATTAACTTGTGACCAGGATTACTCAGAGGCAAGTGGAATCCTTGACTGAGTTTTTGGTCAACCACACCTAATCGCTCAATCAATAAGGAAGAAACCTCTCACCGATCTGAAGTCAAGATACTGAAAGTGTGACGAGTTGCGATTATTGATGACTCGCATGTGTGGTTACTGTTTGGCACTGTCGTAGTTAAGAGGCTTGGGTTAGGCAAACAGTTCAACCAGGTTAACGGGCAGCGGCTGTTGCCAAGTCTGGAGGACTGATGAGTCAAACCGATCGACGACATTATGTATACGGTGAAGGTAACAAGATTTGTGAAGCTTTTACCTTTCATAGATAAACAGACAGCAGTTGCCACCAGGGCGTATAGTACAACTTCTAGTGCAAGGCCTGCAGTATTTGTCGTTGTGGCTACATCAAATACGAGATATGTGCGATGCAATATCAGCACGGATATACTGAAAGCTCACCAGAAGCGCACCTAGATGCCCTTTGTGTCTCAATGATCACGACATACCAGAATGCACAAATTCTTGGAACAGTCGTTACACGAAGGGAATACCAAGATTGGTTTGCTTGTTGGGGACGTAACAACTGGCAGGCTGCTGTTGGATATTTACTCGATATTCAGTGTCTGAGTACGATAACCGATGCTATACGCCAATGCACTAAAATGTGTTGGTTCTAGAACCCATCGGAATTCAGAAAGTGTGCACTACGGGTCCAATTGTGCAACTTTCGGTAAAATTTGCTTCGATTACTTTTCATTCCGGCTAGTAAGACTTACCTGTGTGGTGGATACATACCACTTTTTGATCATTAGCTCCGACCGGACACATATCGGTAGGAAGTTAGTTGAAACGCCAGGTCTGAGAATAGAAGTTCACCACCAAAGCGTTCATACACTTCATAGCACAAGACAAACCAAATGCAATCAGGTTAGCTTGAGAGTACGTTCTACACTTAGTGACAAGCATATAAAAGTGGACCGGGCTGATGTTGTCGGCAATCAATCACTTAATCCGATACACAACCCAGTGACTGATACAAATCATTGGTCTCATTTCGGATATTTGAAACTGTATGGTCTACCCCCCTGCTCCGTTGATATGTCGTCCATTTGGAATGTGCCCGAAGTACTCTAGGTTATGGGTTTGAAGATTAGAAATAAGGGTCAATCATATACGGTAAAATCTAGCTAGTTTGGTGGGGGTGAATGATTAGACTACACTACTCGTCAGTCAACAGACAGGCGCCTGTATTTGAGTGATGAGATAACTGGGGCGAAACGCAAGAAGGGATACTGGAATGCACTCTGATATCAAATAGTGTTTTATGTACACGAACTTGACATTGGAAACCGTGGCGCCTTCGGGTCAGTGTTAGGTACAAATGAATAGCGTTGTCTGAAATTTTGTTGATTTTCCGAATACGTAGTCCTTGTGCCATCTACGTTTTCCGCACATAACACTAGGTTAGTTCTCATGTGGAGGCCTACGGAAGGTCACCACCTATTCACGATCAACAGGAAATGAGTTCATTCGTGAAAATGTGTTTAGAGGAAAGTAAGAAAGAGATGAGGGAAACTAAATGAAAAACTTTCAATAAATATACAATGAGAGCTAGAAATGAGGTTAAAACCGGTAGTAAACTAGTCCGTGCGCATGATCAAGGTAGAAGTGTATTACAAATATGTACTGCATACAGAAGAGATCATATAAAACAGGAAATGCTAGAATGAAGCTACGAAAATAAAAACCAAATACACACTAAGGAATTCGTCACTCAAGATCCCATTAAATATATAATGCTAAAACTGTCAAACGAACTCTAGAAAATCCGATATGTTGCGTAATTCATCAGGACTGCTTGTTCAGTAGAACTGGACCGAATTGTCACAGTACCAGGCCGCAGATAACCTTACTATAGATGCCTGGAGACTTCGGAGGACTAGCGAACGGCAGTCAATCCAGATTCAGAGCACGGAAAGTCTCCAAGATATCTGAACATCTAAATATAATCTAAGAAACTGTAAACGGAACACTAAACTACACATCTTCACAAGGAACGAACTAACTCAGGAAGGAGTAAACATCTAGAAATTATTCCGATGTCACCACAATGCCAGCGTGCAAAACTAGAGATTTTCTCAACTGCAACCTTCTGGACAAATGGTTTGGAGTAAAACGACAAGGGCTATGCGTATATCTTGAATCTATTATCCAAGGTTGACTACCATGCAATCAAATACTTAGTAAAGTATCCAGTGATAAATTAAAAAGGAAAGAAATCCCTAAAAAGAATAATGTCACCTGATTATCGGCAGACAACAGGAATCGAACTTAAACTGATGGACAATTCAATCAGTTTATCAACAGCCTCTGCGTTCGGACACGGTTTTCATGCGAGCGTCAAGTGCAACATGACTGATGTACACATATTTACATCAAGCTGTAAAACAGGAAAGAATTGTAGATAAATCACGGTATAAACGTTAGGCACATAACTTGCAGACTTAGGCAAAAAACCGAGAAGAGAGCGCGGAATTAAAGGTGACGCTTTGAAAGTGAAAGTGAAATTGAAATATGAAGTTGAAAGAAAACTTTGAGACTGAAAGTAATGCTTTAAAAACAGAATAGAGGTTTTTAAGGTCAGCAACTAAGAGCCAACCGATTCTGATTTGAGCTACCGTTAAAAACAGGATATCTAACTCAACAACCTGCCGTCGTTGTAGTGGTGAACTATTATACACTTGTCACCCAAAATAATGTAGGACTGGAAGAAATATAGCCTCTCATTTTGTTAAATTTTGCAACAATTTTGACTCTGCTGATAATCTCTTGAAGACGTTTTCAGTTTGAGAAATTATTCGTCGATGAAACGATGTTGATGACGGTCGGTCAGATGCAGTCATAGGTGCATGATGCATGCTAGATAACCTTTCATATACACGTTTGACTCATTTGTCTCTGTGTCTACGTGTGTGACGATGAAGACGGACACACCTATGATGTGGTCTATAGTTTTTGTATCGTTTACCTATACGAGTGTATTCACCATCTCATTGAAAATAAACAGGTGTCAGCTAACTATTCACTTGTGTGATGTGTAATTATCGCAGCATGATAAATAAATGGATACCTAGTTACTTATTCGTGCAAAATTATCTGCAAAACATTCGGTAGCTCCATAGTTTTGTCATGAGGCCCATATTGTGGTGGACTATCAGGCAGGAAGTGAGAGTATTCCAACTCTCGACAGAATACCTCATTGCAAGGGGGGGTTGCGTTCAAAAATCCACAGCGAGCGGATCGAGGACGGCGTGGGCGACCGGATGAATCATCGTTCAACCGGATCGGACCAACAGGCGAGACATGGCACGCAAAACAGGATGGACAACCAAATCGGAGGCGCGATTATTCCAACACTCGCGGGAATATCTCGACATCGCAGTAGAATACGATCAAAGCCCACCGTGGATAGATGGCGGACAACACGAGCGACCGGACGAGCCATCGCTCAAAAAAATCAGACCAACAGACGAAGATTGGCGGGTGGCAAACCCCCGGATGGAAGGCACCGATCACACAACTAAACCGAGCAGAAGTGCAAACGACGTGTGAGCGGAAATCTGGGGGTGTATTGGACTGGAATATAACTTTATATCGATTGCAAGAACATATTATTCATTGATAGTCAGAGCTTTTGAAAATGTAATAGTTGTAGCAGTATACAAGCTAAGTTCATTGCAACCCGATTGAAGTAAATTAACGTGTGTTGCATTCTACCTTGCCTCCGACGTTCCTTCGTAACCCGAAAATCTTGTCGTTTAGTCCAATTCCAGTGCTTATTTCTGATCGTCTTGTGTAAATACTTTTGTGGATAAGCCTCTCGTTAATAGCTCAGATATCAACTGGGAATTACATGGCGTCTCTGAGGAAAATATGCTATCATTTTGACCCTCAAAACAAACAGTTTTGTAAGTTAAAAGATTAACCTTAATGAGATGTAACTGCGGTTAGTTGACAGTATTACGTTAGACTTAACAGTCAGCTTCCGTTAAGATCTCTTCCCGATCAGTGTTTTCCACTAGCTTCAGTTGCTAATTTTGTTTTCAGACATTTGGACCATGTTGAACACATTATGCCTGGCCGTTCTCATGCTGTACGTCAGCTCGCTGTTTTGATGTTCTAAAACATGTTTTTCATCTTTGTGGTCTGTTTCAAGATCAGTCTATAAACAATCCACCTTCGGCGACTTCGGTTAACAGAACTTGGCCAAATTCAACCATGTTCACTGATGTCAATTAACTTGCTCCGTTGGGCACAGCTTTGCGAAATTCCATGCTTCTCAAGTTTTAATGACCACACGCCTTTTGACCTAGACAACCAAATTTTAACACCGCATAAAATTAGTGCATAATTCACCGTATTTAATCACTTATCTGACAGAATTTCGTGCTACACTTAACTCGGTCCCATCCAGGCAATAACTGGATTGTTCGATTCAACTTGACTCTCATTGATTAACTCAACAGCAGTCAAATCCAACAGTTGCCTGACAGCCTTGAAGAAGACTGAAAGCAACTTGGCTGGCTAACTTCCTATGGGTAATATCCAAAGTTACCCAATGGGATGGAGAGGCTTGGTTGACTGAATGTAGAGACCGTCAAATACCCAAATATGAAATGATCTGGATCAACTATCCTTCCTTACCAGTACAGATAACCTTGTGGCTCCACTGAATGATTAGCTGTCAGATCGTTCTGTATCAATTTCTATTAAACTCTCTTGCTTCGAAAATATCTCACTCTTATTGGTCTCCATAGTGAAATGTTAATGTGACTGTGTGTGCTGGCAAGTTGTTGCTTCATTATTAAATACATGAAGGCTGTTAACGGAAGAAGTAGAAATCGAAACGAAAGAGTTACGTCTCTCTCGCGAACGGCCTGAAGTCTGTAGGAAGTCTTTTTGGAACACAGCTACTGGCGCGATACGGCACTTGGGAATTCCAGACGATCTGTGGATGATGGAAGGATGGTGACATTAGGAAAGACGATAAGTTCTTTACGTCTCGGAATTGGCTTGCTCATCATCATAGCAGCCTGACCAAAAGGTACTGTGGCTCGGACCACCGGTCACCTCAATAGTGACGTGAAATATCCTAGAAGAAAACGCTACTAAGAAGTTTGAAAATTATTAAAGGAAGACTAAGCGAAAGAACTAAAAATGGTATGGCTTGCTAGAATTCAAAGAACAATACAGTATGAAGCTCCATGCGTATTTAATAACTGCATGTTTCCAGCACATTGCCAGACAATAGACAAAGCAAATCGTGTATGGACGTTGAAATAAGCTGTCAGGAATTTTATATTGTTACCGCACAAAACAGGTTAGAAAGAAGCCTTACACAGTGCAGATCGTGAGTTGGGCCAGTCACTTGAAACTGTATGGTATCTGACTTGTGAACTCACCACTGAACAGGCTTTAGCGGACTATGGTCCATTTAAACCGGAAGTGATAACAAAATAGTCAGGAAGTAAATGAACTGACGTCTCAACAAAACAAACTTAGTTTGCACAGTTGAACGATATCGTAATGTTCGAGCCCATCAGACTTATTGTAACTAACAGACAAGCTCGAGTCCAAGGCTACTTTCAACGTAATATCAACAGAGTAATGATCACAATGAATACAGCTAGGCTATTACAAATTGTAATGACTTTTATAGTGGCAATAAGTAAAGCAGTTGATTAATAAATGGAGACAACACCACACCAATCACACTACGCTTTCCATGTACCAAAGTTTAGGAGGCCTACTGTGATTGACAGTTGGTTGACCAATACGATCAAGGTAATTTGGGCACACCCGATTGGATTAACTTACGCCCTTCCGATTGGTGAACTAGAATTTATAGTGTTGTGTTCTACAAACCGTTGTCCAGGAACTCTGGATTACCACAGCTTCCCTTTCGCATGTGAGCGCTATCGATTTAATTCACATGCCGTACAGGTCGGAAGGTTTCGGGTAAGTCTAGTGGATATGGTGGCTGGTATCTGGCATCTTTGTCTCTGATTCATTATCTGTGATAAGGCTTTGCAGCATTCCTACTCGGTCGGAACTTTTCCACAGATTAATTTGAAGAAACAATGGTGAAGAGAAACGATTTCAATCGACTGAAATTCATACTGTCATGAAGATGCATGCAGGTGGACAGTATCAAACAGGTTAGCAAAAAGACGATAAAGGACGAACATAAATTGAACGCATGTTTGAATCCAACAGCAGGCCAAGTCAACAAAGTAAATCTATCAGTGGTTCAACTACAGGACGAACACACGTTGATGTGCACTGAATGGCGCAAACAGATATAACGAACAACATCGTACAATTAGTTAACATCTGTAAGACGGTCAGGAAATCAGGCATCATTATCAGAACAAAGTCAATACTATGAATACAAGTAAAAGACATGTCGATCAAACAGACCAATCAAGCATATAGTCAATAAAGATGGACATGTCGGTTATGTTGAGTGTTCGTCATACGTTTGCCCCTGATATCCATTAGAATATATTTCGATCGGAGTTCAGTTTGTGTTTTGGTTTCGCTACACAACAAGAAGTACCTCCCCACATATGTTCATGCAAATGCACGTGGTTGGAACCGAAGCACTTATTGGATGCAGCTAAGCAAACATCAGTCGACCAACTATGGGTCAATCAAGTTATACCCACACCACATTACTGGTAACGCGAGAAACAAAGATAAAATAAATTAATCTGCATGAATTAGAAGTGATTGGCAAGGGCTAAATGATGAAATTCAACATAGAGACAGATGGTAAACGACAAGGATATAACAGCAATGAAGAGATGTAGAATGTTAAGCCTGCTGGAAAAGAGTGAACTAAAACTTTAGAGTATTGAGCTTAAATTTGAAATCTCCAACCGACTGAGCAGACACCACATCTTTTGGGAAAGAACTCCAGTTATCACTGGTGCACCAGGACAGGCGAGATTTCACCCATCTGTGATGTGGACAAATCTTGTTTAACTTTAGCGGACGCCCACGAGTCTTTGGTCGTACCGTCATAAAAATCCTGGATAGTTTGGGGGCAGTGTGACGGGGTTGTATGCTATAGTTGAGGACCCGGTTTTCTTTTAAACGTTGATAAAGCAGTGATCACATGTCCAGTCTATCCAACTTCTGTGTGTACAACAGGTTCACAAAACCGTGCACCAGGCGGGTGCCAACAAGCATCACCCGCTGCCATGTTGTCTTATCACCTACTATCCACGACTGTCTTAACCAGACACAATATTCAAGATGCATTCACATAAGCGTAGGACATAGTACACGACATCGGGTGCACCCGGGAGAAGAAATCAGTCGGTACCAAATCTGACGATCTCGATGATTACTCTTTTGTTACTCCGCAGGCAATGAATCGTCCATGAAAAATAACACTGGAATTATCTTCGTCACACCTTGAACTGTACGGAGGCACGCTATCTCACGGAAGCCGTAGAAGAATTCCTTCACTAACAGATCTTTCTTGAACAAAGGGAATGATATGCAATCACTTCCCCCTCCCTAACACGTTCCCTCTAAACAAAAGCCATCCTTTCTGCGAGGACCACTTCAGTTCGGTTCTTTGTGTTTTCCACTGATTTGTCACCTCTTGTAAAACCAATCTCATCTCCCAACGGTGATCAACTCTGAAAATGTACGCCTATACTTGAAATAACTCAAGAAACGAATATGAAAGCACTGGAATTTCTACTGTACCTCAATCGGTTTTTTCACCTGAGAAAACTACTTGGGAGAAAACAAACGTATTGTAAAACAAATTTCAGCAGTTTTACATAAATAAACAGCAGAAAAAAACAAACAGATGTTCATGAGTTCACGATCAGAGTATCTCAAGTATTCCGCGCACAGTACGCCAGTACGGATCAGGCAGATGATAGCTTCTATTGTTTGGGGGACAGTGCACCATAACTGACACGCAGCGTGCAAGTACGTGTCATCGTAAACCGGACAACATCGCTTTACTGAAAATAAAATGGCACGGGACATGTGTGGTAGCTGAGTATCCTGTTGGTTTGAGACCGGACATAGCTAGACTAACTGAATACATCTCCTGCATTAATATAGTGTTGAATCTGTGTTTGTGTGTGCAGCCAGTAAGTTGTGGTTGCTACGTTAGGATGTGCAGACCACTGGGCTGGCCAAAAAACCTGGTAGTCATCAGCTGGCTTAAACCTGATCGACGAAACTCACCTCATAGAAACTGCAAACTGACCTGTGATTGTAAAAGTACTAGCAGACTGTTCACGTCATGGAAGACGCACATTATTTGAGTGGTAAAACTCAAACAATGAATATCAACCAAGATGAAAAAACCCTAGTGCAGGTTGTTCAAAGTTTTGGAGTCAGTTAGACTCGACCTCATATACTTCGTAGGTAAGCGCAACCACCGAAGAGCGGTGGGTAAAAGGGACACAAAGGCAATCGTGAATTTATCACCCAACGTCAACGCACGTGTAGAGTTGTCAACAGTACATATACAGCGTTACAAACGCGCTTCTAGAATTGCAGAGATGAACTTCCATCTGTATTAGGCGAGAGGTCCGCACATTTAAAGCCAAGCCTCGAGGACTACTCAGCGTACTATATATTCGACTGAAATAAAATCACACTTTTCATTCCAGCAATCATTCATGAAAGGAACGCACATTAATTAGAAGGGTACTAGTGTGATCAGGACCAGCGATCGCCCTATACTACTCTCACCACCACTATTCAGTAGTAAGGCGGCAGCATGGAGTTAGCCATCAAAATAACCACAGGAAAAACGTGGGAAGAAACCTCACACGAACACCACAGCACACTATGCCATGTAATAGTTCTGGTTACGCAAAGAATTTGAGCAGTAGCGTCTGTAGCAGAGGAGACCTTCTGGGACGGTTGCCGTATGCAGATGAGTGTTTTGTTGTTTGTCCTGTTTGAACACCTAACTCGTGTTAGTTTCCTAAATAAAAAACCTATGCGCCAACCTTGTACTTAGCTCAAAACAACTAGTGCCTTGAACAGGATCGAAGGATGAAGATCCCATGACTGCAGCCGTTCGAGGATGGGGACATCCGGAGTTTCCTGGAGGACTTCGAGGACTTCGCGGAGATGGTCGGAGTCACGACTGGCCAGGCGAAGCTGGCGGCCCTACAGATGCCGCCTAAGGGCAAGGCGAAGACGAGACTGGATGCGGCACAAGGGGGCCCCGGGAAGCGGGAGTGAGCAACCGCGAAGGAGGCACTGATCGCCGGGTTCGGTAGCCCAGCCAACTGTCAGAACGCAATGCGGCAGTTCAAGGGCGCCCGGCTTGGATCAGGAGGCGACGCTCTGGTGTATGCCGCGTCGCTGCGGGCAGCGTTGTCAAGAGCCCTGCCACATTTGGACCAGGATTCGGAACAACACATGCCGACAGATCAGTTCTTGGACGGAATTTCATCAATAATGCAAGATCGGATCAGGGCTGCTCTCATCGCACATCCAATGAAGTTGAAACAACTGCCTGATGTGGTTCGACAGTTCCCAGCAGAAACCTCCCCCACAGTTAACGAGTTGAAGGCAAGCAAACGGGGTAAACTGAATGACCTGCGAACCGCAGTGGGAAAGTTGACTCAGGAAGTGGCCGCTTTGAAGATGAGGAGGGAGCAAAACCGTAGCGACGTCCGCTATGGATGCGGAAGAAGTGGACACTGGCGAAGATTTTGCCCGCGTGGCGAGAAAAGCTCTCATGTAAATAAACGTTTCAATGATTGTTTTTTGTCTGGGTGCGGAGATCCAGTAATAGGAGCAGTCGACAAGACGGCAGTTCCGGCGAAGATAGAAATCAATGGTAGTTCGGAGTGCTGTTTGATTGACACTGGGACGGCGATTTCATTGAGCGAACCAAGGCCGAAACAAACTGCTTAGCCGTGTGCGATGGTCGTTAAAACATTTGGTGGGTTTACTCTCAAAGTTAATGGTCTGGCAGAATATGATGTTCGAGTCGATGGTCACGTAATCAAACAATCGTTCGTCATTTCTCCCGACGTACGCCAGACTATATTGGGAGCGGATTTTCTTGAACGCGCTGAGGCTGTGATTGATTTGAAGCATGGTAAACTCGTAACAAAGTATGGAGTGGTTCCATTGGCGAGAAAATGCAGACCTCAGCTTGGGCAAGTTGAAGCGAACGCACCCGGAACTATATCAGCCTGCGATAGTCGGTTGCTGAATGAAGTGATATGCAAATTCCGAAAATTGTTCACCACGGACCAAGACCCATATGGATACTGTGATTGGATTGAACATGAAATCTCCATCAAGCCAGACCGATTTCGACCATTCGGGCCCAGAAAGACTCCGGTTCCCCTGCAGCCGGAAATCGAGCAACAAGTGAAGGAAATGTTGAAGGAGGAAATCATTGAGGAGGCTGATAGCCCGTTCAATTCTTCTGTTCTGTTGGTGAGAAAGCCCAATGGTAAAGTTCGATTTTGTGTTGAGTTCAGGAGACTCAATGAGATCACAGTCAATAAAGTTGTAGCAGTACCAGCCGTGGCCGAAATTTTCGACAAGCTACAGAACGCCAATATAGTTACAGTGCTAGATCTGCGGTCTGGATATTGGCAGGTTCCAATCAAGCAATCGGACCGAGACAAAACGGCGTTCACAGTGGGAGAAAAGCAATATCGCTTCAAACGTATGCCGTTTGGACTGTCACGTTCAGACGACTGATGTTGAAGGTGCTGGAGGGATTGAACAGCACTGTTGTCTACGGAGGTGATATCGTCATCTACAGTGGGAATGAGACAGAGCATAGCAGACACGTTTCAGCTGTGTTGCAAAAGATTGAACAAGCCGGCCTACGGATCAACAGTTCAAAGTGTCAATTGGCGAAACGAACGGTGATACTACTCGGTCACAAGGTCGATCAGGGTGAGCTTCAACCAATTCCCGAGAAACTGCTTACGATCGAGGCCAATCCGGTGCCAACATCGAAGAGGACGTTGCGACAGTTTCTTGGTCGTGTCGGCTTCTACAGCCGTTTCATCAAGAACTTCAATGAGTTGGCCAGCCCGTTGTACGAAATTCTGAAGAAGGATTGCAAATTCCACTGGACAGATAAGGCCAATCAAGCGTTCGTCGTGATCCAACAATTGATGAAGGAAGGACAGTTGACGCTGAAGTTGCCGGTGACTGGACAAAGCTTCGTTGTGGAGACGTGTTCTTGACTCACAACACTAGACTAAATATTGCAATGTTTTTCTATTGCACTACCACAGGAATGTCACTGATTCTATTCATCATCATCAGGTATATACAGCGTGCGGCATCAAGATAAAATGTTTACTGCATACACATCTAACTAAATTGTACAGAATGTCAGTCACATTTTCTATCACGAGGTACAGCTTTAAAAAACGGTCATTTTTTCGAGGTCGCGTTGCGTCTTCGGAAAATGATTTCGATATTCATACCTCTAAATAGAACCACTAAACGGCTAGCCCATGATGTCAAACTAAACGCCTCTCAAAAAGTGGTTTATTGCAGTATCCATACACATTAGGCTGTCAATCTCCTGAACGAATTTACTTCACATGATACGGTATATAAACAAACCAATATAACGCTTCCGTTTTGTTCAATCATTCGTGGCGACTTAAGATAATTCACTGAGTAACGCGTATTCGACAATTTCAATAACGTTGGTTCAACTGGTGAGGTTGACGGGACTACTTTTCAAGTCCACAAAAAGGTTAGGAAAAGTCGACCGAAAGGATTGAAACTTATAGGGTATTGTTTGATAAAATTACAATAAAGGTGCTATCTCGTCATGAGTGTGAATTAACCGGAGACACGAATTACCTAAAAGAAAGGAATTCAAAAGTGAGTAACCAAACACCAGTCCGCAAATAGCCACCAGTCAACACGAAATGAGTTCATTAAATTAATCCGGTGCAGATAAAGGTGAGAACGTGTCAAACAATATCAAGAGGGGAGTTTTAACCGTTAAACAATGATAATTATAAAAAGGAAATAAGCAAACATTATATGTGCATTTATGGTACAAAAGTCATCATGATCGTTCACTGTACACAACAAAGATAAACAGAGGCAAATTTAGGATCGACTTTCTACAAACAAACCGAATCTGCCCCAACGAAATCATCGTTACGCATCATACCAAACAAAAGACGACAAA